>JAJONR010001938.1:0-144820 GCA_029582245.1 Solanum etuberosum | reverse complement strand
TCACCAACTTGAGCCAGATAACTGAATTTTATGGAATGTTGTCCATGTGAGATTTAAGTTAGATGAAAATACCTGCATTGTGTTGAGGTTATCCCAGGGGATTTTCTCCGTGGCGAGTTCCCACAGTATCACTCCAAAACTGTATACATCAGACCTAAAGGCACATAAGAAGGATCAATATCTTTAAAATATTTAGAAATCTGCATAAAGTGCATATATCTCATAGTTGGCATACTTCTCATCTGAAGGTTCATTGCGAAGAACTTCCGGAGCCATCCATTGAGGCTGCATGAGAATTAATGTAAAAACTCAGATACTCACATGAAGTTCCAACACCATAGGTGAATT
The DNA here is from genome assembly GCA_029582245.1 of Solanum etuberosum. Taxonomy (NCBI): domain Eukaryota; kingdom Viridiplantae; phylum Streptophyta; class Magnoliopsida; order Solanales; family Solanaceae; genus Solanum; species Solanum etuberosum. The sequence goes on along the minus strand of JAJONR010001938.1, from coordinate 144,472 downwards.
TGAATAGCTCATACTGATAGAGTAAGAAAGATAGATCCTGAGTTCAAGCTGAATACCGTTCCTTTACCCGTCTTTGTTGCTAGATATGTTTCATGTTTAAGACGTGACAGACCAAAGTCCCCAACCTAGCGATATTTGCATGGTGAGAATTCTTTTCAACATATTATAAGTTCTTTAGTAATAGACAATTGAACATTCAGAAGACTGATAATACAGAGAAGAAGTGACAGTCAAATGAACTGAAGCCAAACCTTAACAGTCCAGTTCCTGTCCACAAGAAGATTTGAAGACTTCAAGTCGCGATGAACTATAGGAGGGGTAAGATGATGAAGATAATTCATGCCACGAGCCTGAAAGAAGCAACAAAAAGAAACATGATAGGTAGCATAAAAATGTAACCCTGATAGCTCCAAATATCTCAGATAAAGTATTATATTACTAAAAGAAAGAATTGATAATCCAGTAAAAATAATGGATGTTATTCTTGGTAATAGTTAATATAACAGGTAAACAGATCTCCTAGGAACTTACTACATCTAAAGCCATGTGGATTCGTCGTCTCCATTCTAATTTGGATGCATTCCTCTGTAATAGCCTGAACAAACTTCCCCTGCAATAATGGAAAAGGTGAAATGGTTTATCAGTCACATGACTAATACTGATACAGTCACAAGGAATAGGTGCAAAACAAATTGAACAGGTTATTCAGCATGAAGAAGGAAAAGGATTTACCGTGGCAAGAATTCTGTGACAATGCAGAGACGTTGCGGTGAAGTAACTGCACCCATGAATAGAAGAATATTTGGATGTCGAAGTCTTTTCATTAGGGAGATCTTCAAAAAAAAAAAAAGGTAAAGCACAAGGCCTGTCAGAGATGCTTCTTGTCCTAGCATAATGTTAGTAACCATAGTTGAATTAGAAAGCAAAAAAAGCATTAAGCTCAAGTCTCCATCCACTAATTTCAAGCACAAAAACATTTTCCAAGACATACAATGGATGAGTCTTTTCATTGTAGAACTATTTTCTTTGGCAATTAATCCTTTGTACAAAATCAGATAGTATTTGCCTATTTGGGAGTAAACGCAGGGACTCCAAGCAGAAGTTGATCAAATTAATAGAATACAAAAGATAGATTCAGAACCAAGGATGTCTGAATTATGATTTTCAAGAGAACCAAGACTCAAGCAAGAAAAGAACTCCAAGACAGAAGTTCTCGATCCTTGTTCCTTGTTTAAGTGCATAGGACTTCAAAAGTGATTCACTATTCGCATTTTAATAAATTTTACCACTTATTGATGTAGAAAGTCAGATAGTCACAAGGAGTAGATCTATTGTGATAGTTTCTAACAAACAGAAAATGGTGGTATTTTGTTTTAGACACATTTAATTCTCATCATTTGCAGATTTCTCTTCACATTAGTCCTGCATTAACTGGGATTGATTACAGTAGAAAGTTCAATTTTCGATAAGTCGCAGTGACGAAGAGCATACATTGCTGGTGAATTTTGACCTCATTAAAGGCTACAGTAATATGATGGTAATTTCTATGAATAACGTGGAAAGACCGTTACTATGACTGCCATATAGTTTCAAGTCCTTTAGAAAAAACAACATTCAATCAGGAAAAGAAAAAGAAAAAGCAAAGACATTTCATTACATATTTATGACAAACAGACCGACCTCCTGTTTGAAGGAATATATCACATCATCAGAATATTCTTGCTTGGTGAACACTTTAACAGCGACATCCTGCATGGCAAAGACATCATTATGTACAAAGGAGAACCAGCACAGGCACCCTTTCCTGGGTTTGCCCTCCAGAAAATTAGCTAGGAGATCTAAGTTTCAAGTGTTGATTAGAAACAGTGTTGAGGAACATCAAGTAATATACAAAACTAATACTGGCTTAGAGAAATTTTTGACTTTGACATCATCCATATGATTATGATAGGACCAAGAAGCCAGTTTTGTTTACTGTGTTACAGACTATAAGCATAAGCTCTCGGAGTAAATGATAACTCACAAATGCTTAATAATACTAGACAAATAAATGCTTAGAACATTCTGTCTCCAGGAAGTTTAATGAACAGAAAAGGCAAAGAACTTACTGATCCATACCATAGCCCATGATAAACAGTTCCACAAGATCCTAGAGAAACACAGATAAAGGAAAAAGTGAGAAATGGAGAAGTAAAAGGAAAGGTGATAACAACTGTCAAATACATAAGAGTGCCATAGCTATAAAGCTGGTATGGATTATTCGTTGCAGAATTAACGTGTTACCAAAAGATTCTATGATCAAGTTTGGAATAACTAACTAGACTTGTTTTTTATAATTTCACCTGTAAAAGATATTCCGCGTACCTTCTCCAATCTGTTCTCCGATAGTCAAGTCCTCCCACAAGATTTCGTAATCCAGGCAGTCAGTATCCATGTCCACCTTATTAACAGCACTACTGCTGGTGCTTCCATAGCTACTAGCACTGCTTGTGCTGTTAATATTAAATGAAGACCAGGATCCTGGAGCTTCATTAGTGGTTGTCCGGTATGTTTCAGTAACCTGATTTTCTGGTTTAACTGCATTAGAACTGTTGATGTGATTTAACTCATTGTCTTGGTCATTGTTTAACCAAGGCCACACAGATCGTGTAGTTCTTGACTCTGACGCTTCTCGCTCATTGCCTTTCCATGGCCATGATAAGCTATTCTTCGCCATCCACGCCTCTGCCTTCGAGGTGATAATCTTAGAAATGCCTTGTTTTCCCTCACTCTCATCCCCAGAATGCTCCACTTTTACAAGATTAGAGAATACTCCAAAAGGAGAAGGGTGAACATCTCCCCTAGGCGTACTCGCTCCACTTGAATTTGCATCCTCCCTGTGATCTGAGAGAGCAGCATCAGAAAATGCATGGTCAGAATAATGACTATCTCCACTTCCGCCTTCACGAAACATGCTGCTCTCTCCTGTCTTTATTTTTGACTTAACCTTATTGCTCACCTTTGAGGCCTATTATGACAGTAAGAAAACATAAAGAAGACAGTAAGAGAACATGAAGAAAGCAAAAGAAAACCAGACAACTACCCAAACAAAGACAGTTACTAACCAAATTAGAAATTTTGGAGGCAATGGCAGCTTGCAGGGGCTGCTGGGGATCAAGTCCAAGTTTAGAAGAAGTAAGGGTTCTGGCTCTAAATCTTGTATCATCTTCCAACTGCTTCACTCCCATAGACATAAGCCCTGATTCTTGGAAAGGCCTCATATCACTTGATATACAAATAACACCAAGCAAAGTACCATCATCATCATAAAAAGGGGTATCGGTAGCAACAACTAGGAATCTTTCCCCTTGCTTATTCTTAACTGGAAACTGTCCAGTCCAACTCTCACCCCTTATCACTCTCTGTACAATGTTATTAGCAGCATCATGATCCCGAGCATCTGTTAGGAGTTCAATGAGATCATTTCCAAGAGCTTCTGCAGCAGAATAACCATATAGTTTTTCAGCAGTTCGATTCCTGTGCAACAACGGCTCATATTACACTCCTATTATTGATAACTTTAACAAACACCAATTGAAGTCAAACTAAGGCCAAATAAAATGTTCTTACTTATCTGCACAGAGTTTTTAGGTGTCATTTGGTAGCTAGTAAAGAGGAAACTTATTCATGTATTAATTTCTGGATAAGTTATACTACGTTTGGTTTGCAATTTAGAAACTCGCATAACTAATACGTGCATAATTGTTAACCAGCTACCAAATGACCTCTCAGTGTTCATCACTACAACCATGGGCTAGCCAACTTAGAAATAAACTCAAACTCACAAGCTCCATCTCTATCACACAAGTCCTAACGAACGAAAGGAAAAATGAAAATGCAAAAAGATAGGATGTACATTTCAATTACTCACCAATAAATTATTTGACCATTGAGATCAAGTATATGCACTGCTTGTCCCATTGATTGTAATATATTCAAATACTGTTTATCAGTAAATTCCACTGCAGCAGGACCTCCTCCACCGATACTACTACCATCTCCCTCACCCTTACTACTACTCTCTCTTTGCAATGGCGACGAATGCCGGAAGGAAATTGACCCCCTTTTCCACACAGCAGCAGAACCACCATCAAATCCACCACCAGCTCGAATACGAGGCGGTCTCTGTGGTGATATAGAATGTGACCTTTGTCTTTGTGTTCTATGATCATCACACATCATAAGCTTAGACATCTCATGCTTCAATTGAGCATGTCCTGCCTCCAAATCTTGAATCTTCTTAAGCAGCTCCTCAGCTGGTGGTGTTGGTCCTTGTGCTGCTGATGCTGCTTTTGTACTATCCATTTCAATTTCAAGATTGATCAAAACCCCTCTTCACCAGTTTGACTTTATCACTAATTTCACTGAAACCCCACTATGGAATGCATTTCTTGCTGAAATGAAGAAAATAATTGCCCTTTTGAGTTCAAGATTCCACCATTTTCAGCCCTCTCTACGAATCAACAACAAACCCGAGGTCTGGAGAGGTAAAGTGTACGCAGACCTTACCTACTCTTTATCAAGATAGATAGGCTGTTTCCGAAAGACACTAATTAGCTCTCTCTACAAATCAATATCTGCAAATGAACAAAGAAAATGGCTGCTTCCCCCTTTGAGTTCAAGATTCCACCTTTTTCATCTCTACCACTTTCTTGACACCTTCTATCTATGGATCTATCACTAATTCATCAACATATGCAAATTTTAGAAGTTCAATTTTGTTAATGGACAAAAGAAATGAAGATAAATAGTCACCCTTTAACTCCAAGAATCCACCTTTTTCTTAATCCATCTCTCACTCTCTCTCTTATGACCAATAATCTTGATACCCCACCCCCACTATATACTATCTGCTTCTACATAGCCATAAGAAAATTAATATCTACAAAATCAGTGTGCTAAAAAACCCAACTTTTTTTTTCTCAACTTCTTACTTTCTATATATGGATCTATGAATAATTGCACTAAGAAAAACGCACTATATATATATATATATATATATATATATATATATTTTGTCTTTGTATATATATATAAAAACTCAAAATTTGCAAATTTTTGAGTCCATTTTTAGCTGAAAAAATGCACAAAAATGGACACCCTTTGAGCTCAAGAAATGACCCTTTTCATCTTTTTCTCTCTTTCTTTGTATATAATTATAGCGGATTTGCTTTTAAGGGTGTGTTTTGGTTTTTTTTTTCTCTCACTCGGTGTTCGATATTATTAAAAATATAAAAAATGAATTCAGAATTTTAAAATTTACGGGGCTTCAAGTTAATATAGTACTTATACATCTCAATTTGTGTAATATTATTTAATAAGTATAATACAAAATCTAAGGAAGCAATGCTTATGAGTAGCGTAAAACAAATTTTAGATGTTTATATAGTTGTAAAAGTATTCTATAAATTACGATGATGATTAATAATTTAGTTTATAATCAAATATTTAGTAAAATTCTTCGTGTATATATATAAGACGTAAGTAAAAGGTACTAATTTTTGTAACTGAGCTTCTAAATTCGCCTCTGATTAAGACTCTATTAAATTTGAATTCACGTTAGAAAAAATTACATTAGAAGGTTAAGCATTCTCTTGTAAAGGTAATTTTATACTCACAAGTTAAACTCAAAATTTATAATTAAATATTACAAAAATGGCCTTCCACTATATCATGACTCCGACTTATTTTAGGGTCTTTTTTTTTCCCTCGTATTAATCATTATTTCTTAGAGACGTGTAAAATTGAAAATGAACAAGTAAAAATGAACGGATAAAGCAGTTATGATTGTAGAAATAATTATAATCCTACTCTCGAAGGGAGAGAGTATATTACTTTACTTATTTTATTTTATTTTTTTGTTCCAAAGTTTTTTTAATAATAATCCATATAAAGGCTAGTATGTCCCCTCCACTTTCATATGCTTCCACTCCTCATTTTCCTTTTTCGACTTTTTCGGATCGAGGATCTATCGAAATAATTTATCGATCTTTGTAAGATAATAGTAAGATTGTGTATATTTTATCGTTTTTAGATCGGTCGACTTCACTTATGAAATATATCTTAAATATACTATTCTTATTGTTTGGATGATAAAATATTGATCAATTTATAATTACAACAATCTAATTATAGTCAAGTGGAGTATGTATAAAGTAATCAAATATTTCTTCTATTTTTTTGATGTAATTATCAAAGACCTCACTCTTGAAGTAAATAACAATAATATTATGATAATAATAAAATTTAAATAGAGATATTGTCCATTCAAATATCAAGGATTTACGGAATAATCACCTTATTCATGTTTCTTATATACTAAAGCACCGTAACTAAAAAGATCGGTTCATTTAATATTTGAAATGTCTATTTCTACATTACTCTTAATGATATACTTTTATTTTTAAAAAATCAACGCATATTTATTATGGACTTAACTAAAATATATAGTTAACTTAACATTAAAGTTCTTATTCTCTTCTTAAATTTTAATCTATATATCCAAACAAATATTTGTAAACAAACTAGGCCATAAGAGCATAAAATCACAATATTTTTTTAAAATTGCACTATTGTTATTTCTCTTTAAGAAAAATATAAATAATATCTATCTTAACAAGAAAATAGAACCCCACCCACCCACCCCACAACACCAATAACACCACAAAAAATATCTCTAAGCAAATGTAATTAATTAAAAGCTAAGTCCAACAAGAATTGTCTTTTATGAAGATACAATTAAATTTGATTACGTAGACGATACCTAATTCCAAAATTATTGTTTATTGATTTTTATCGGATAGTTTCAAAATTTAAAATTTATAAGTTTTTATAATAACTTTAAATAAATATACGACGATAATTAAATTTTATCATCAAATAGTTATTATCAGTCACTTTAATATACGATAATAATTGAATTTCGATAAATCCGCACATAATATTCTGGATCTGCCATTGCACAACAATAGCAACTTTTGTATATTAATTAAATTGAAAAAAGAAAAGAAAATAATAGAAGTGGTAAGCTGAGTAGATGGATAAAGTTTTTGTTAGTTCAACATAGTTCATAAAAGTTTATGTCAAAGGTTGGATAAGATCATATAAAAAAAATTAATTTATATATACTGACATAATATATACTAAAAAAATTATATTATTGGGTTCAAGATTAGAAAACTTTAATTTATGTGAAAGGTTTTTTTACATGTATCTTCTGAATATTTCTAATTAATATATAAGTTAAAGTCAAAGAAAATACTGAAAAAATTGTAATGTAATGATTAAGATACTCTCATATTATAAATTGGATATCGAATGAAACGATTAAATATATCTCATGCAACACAAATTTAAATTAATTAAGATTTTAATATTAGTCTAGTAGCTTAAGATAACTATTTTTTAGAAATTGATCTATAAATTTCCTTTCCATATTGAAGCATTTTAGTTCCATGATAGTAATATTTTTTTGGGAAAAAAGACAAATATACTCCCGAACTATCATAAATGATATGCAGGTACCCTCTGTCATACTTTTAGGACATTGGTGCCCCTGCCGTTCAAAAACTAGAGTATATATACCTTGTATACTAACGGACATACATGTGTCATAATTTTATATTTAGTCTTCCGTTAGAGTGAAGGGAATATATGCTCTAGTTTTTGGACGGCAAGGGCACCAACGTCCTAAAAGTATGACGGAGGATATCTGCATACCATTTACGTCAGTTTGGAGGTATATTTTTCTTTTTCCCATTTTTTTTTTCTAAATGCATTTTGTCTTCTTTTATTTGTTCTCTTTTTTATGGAAAGATGAAGAGGAGTTGGCTTTTCATTTATTTCACTATCTTTGCTTTATATGCATACATTCATTAATTTCAAAAAGGTGTGTTTCTTTCAAGCAAGACGTCACGTAAGCCATTTTTGACTTTTATAGGATAGATGGAGCATTAACTTGAGGTCGTCGTAGAAATCCATAAATTTCAAATGTTGATTCCATCTAAGGTCAACGCTATGCATGAATTATTTAATGGATAAACTATGGGACATGTGAATCCGTAGTCTCTAAGTAAAATATGGTATTTTATGTATATATCTTCTAAAATTGGTGCTCTAATATTATTTCTTGACGTTCATGCTATAAGAAGGCTAAATGGTGCACTAGATTGAACGTTAAGTTATTTACGTAAAGAACTAAAGATTAATTTTTTCTTAGTACTAAAAATTCTAAAATCGTCTCTAATCAACGCGCGTATACGAATCGCCGCATCTACGGACATAAGCAGCACTCCACAATCATCCAAAGCTTATACTAAAACAAGAAACTTAAAAACTTGACATTAATGTCAAAATATTCCAGAATTATTGGAATGGATCCATATAGAATTCAGTAAAAACAATGATGTCAAAATGCACTTTTTAGGTCCTAACATGTGTTCCAATTTCTGATGATCTCATGCCTCTCAAGGTTCAGACACATTACAATAATAATATATTCAGTGTAATTTCATACGTGGTATATGAAATGAAATATACACAAACTACGATACATCTTTATGGTTGTGGGATAAAGAGACTGTTACCAATAGACTCTCAGCTCATAGTTCAGATACATTACGACAACTACAACATATCCAGTATGTGATTACACAAGTGGAGGCCGAGAAGGAGAGACATTATCTCTACCTTTTATGTGGTTAAGAGGTGTCAAACATTCTTTACACTGTCAGTGTATTTAGCAAGCAAGTCTTTTTGAAATAAGTTTTTTGTGAAGTAAGCAAATAACACTGCGACTCGAATCTGAAAAAGGGTGAAAATCATTTACACCTCCAACTTATTCAGTGTAATTCCACACATGAGGTATGAAGTGAGATATACGCATACTAGGATATATCTTTGTGGTTGTGGCGTAGAGAGACTGTTACCAATATAGACTCTCGGCTCATGGTTCAGATACATTACGACAACTACAACGTATCCAGTATGTGATTACACAAGTGGGGGCCGGGAAGGAGAGACATTATCCCTACCTTTTATGAGGTAAAGAGGTGTCAAACATTCTTTACACCGTCAGTGTATTTAGCAAGCAAGTCTTTTTGAAATAAGTTTTTTGTGAAGTAAGCACATAACACTACGACTCGAATCTGAAAAAGGGTGAAAATCATTTACGCCCCCAACTTTGCTCTAAATATCGTATTCTGTTTCCAACTTTGAACAATAGACATTCTCCCCCCTCGGATTTGAGCAGGTAAAACAATGAATGTATTTATTTCTTTCATACATTGGAACTGAAGAAAACTCATTTGTGTGAAACAAAAAGGGTTGTCTCTTTTATAACAACTTACACAAAAATGCTTTAAAAGCACTTAGGAGAATACAAATACAGGTCTAAAAAACATGAAGAATGATCACAACAAAATGGTTAACAAAACACTTTGATAAAATGTTGAAGAGCAGGCAAATTTTTGCTTCTTTGTTGCTATCGAAAGCGTCTTCACTTGGTGTAGAGAACGTCTTCCCATGGGTGACGGTATAGAGGCTGTTTCAATCTCTTCTGATCGAACGTGTGTCTGAAATTCAAAAAAAGGTTATGGTTTCAATTGTTTGACATGACTAGATTTATGTTTAACGTAGATGAATGGTTTAATGGAAGTGTCAGCATTTGAACTTACCCGATAAGACCAATGGAACGTGCCAGCACGAATAGCCCATTCAGGTAACCGATCTCTACTATTTCATCAATTTCCGGCTTGGTGAACATTCCACTTCCAGCAAGGAGATCCAAGAAGAGGGAACCAATGGCTCCGTCAACATTGAGGACTAGATTGTTTGCCTTTGAGAGTGTGTAGGTTTCAACTTGAACCGCGTATTCCATGTACTTAACGGAAGGGAAATTTTCCCTCGCGTAGAGCTGAAGTAGTTCAACTCTCTTATCTCTGTTGTCACCTCTCTTGATCCTGTCACACGAAAAGTAGATGCAATGCATGAGATGCATTCAAAGAGTCACATGAGTTTCTGAGCATGCAATGCTACAATTTCATTTAGCTTCTCCAACTACCATTTCGGGGAACAAGTAAACGATATTAAATGTTACTTCTATAATGAATTATGAGAAACACTACCTGTGTCCAATTCCTGGCACTCGAATGCCCTTCTTCTTCATACTTTCAACAAATTCATATGGTGTAAGACCCTACAAACGAAGCATTGCAAACGTTTATTCATCCAGACACTCAAAGGGAGTAGCGGGAACTGTTTCTACTCGACTAGTAGCTTAGATAGTAAGGACTCACCCTGTCATAAGCATCCTTAAAGTATCGGGCAGCATCGTCAACAGCACCACCAAATCGTGGACCAATAGTCAACAACCCTGTTACCAAACAAAATTATTAAAATTCCAATTGAATGATAACCCGATAACTACCTTAAAAATAAAGTATGACATACCAGAAACAAGACATGACACTAAGTCTTTTCCAGCCCTGGCAGTTACGATGGTGTTGTGAGCACCAGAGACGCAGGGACCATGGTCAGCACACAACAGAGTGCAAATCTGCCAAGTCAAACCAACCACAAGAAAACGGATGTTTAGAAACAGAATGGCGAGGGGGAGAACATGTAGTCCAATATATGCAAATTTTATGATTTACCTCAATAAAACGTGTGCAATAACGGGGGAGGCTGCGTTTGAACCACAACAGAGAAATGACATCACCGACACCTAATCCTTGCTCCACAATAGATGACATGGGTACACCAGCGTAGCATGGCTCTTCACCTATAAATAAGAAATGGAAGAATCAGCATTGTTTTCGACTCTTATTCAGCCACCGAAAGAAGCAAAACGACCCAATGATAATTAGTCAATGTCAGTCCATACCTCTATCATCAGATATGGTGGAAATAATATGTGTTGGGGCCCGAACTTTCCCACTCTTAATTGCTGTGTTGAGATCCTCAGGAATTTGTGGAGGCGTTATTTCCTTTACAGGAGTTGTTTTGCCTTCCGAGACCTGTCAAAATGGCCAGGTAAACCTATTAAAACTACTACCAAGTGGAAGAATTATTATTATTGAGTGTGCTCAGTATCAAGAGACTTACCAGCTTTTCAAATGCTTCTTTGATTGCTCCTTCAAACGCTTCATACGAAGTGGGAACCGTAGCTCCAGCATCTCTGAGTGCTTGATTCTTAGCTTGTGCAGACTCCATTTCACCACCGCTCTTTGCACCCTATAAAGAGAGTCTCGAGCAAAGTTAGATTTAGGCGGAAAACTGTTTCACCAAATCAGAGCTCAATACATTTTTTTCTTTTCAAGAATTTAATCAGCTCTTAATACTTAAGAGAGACATTAATCTGCATTTCACGAGAAATGAGGAAATGAAGGGAGATAGCTCACCGCATGTCCAAACTGTACTTCTGACTTGAAGAGTGTAGCACAAGTTCCGCTGACCCAGGCAACAACAGGCTTGTTGATTTTCCCTTGCTTCAGGGCTTCAACTAAGGAATACTCATCTCGTCCACCAAGTTCCCCAAGTACAACAATCATTTTGACCTAAAGTTCACCAAAGCATAAGAAAAAAAAAAAGATCAAATTGTGCAAAATGGCAAAATATATAGTTGATCATGCCCCATTAAGCTTTCAAGTCCTATAAGAATAGTGGAATAAAATGAGACAATCGTATTGTCTAGAAACGAGAAGTTTTAGCAACAGTTTCTCTTTTATTCTATCTTTTTGTTTCTCTTTGTTGTTTGTAATTCCTACTTGTATTCTTCTTAGATAAACTATTGCAGCTTGGTAGGAAAAACCTTGAGTTGTTCATGTATCTTTGTTTGTACATCTACATATCTCACACAATAACGGAAAATTCTCCGTTCACAAGACTAGCATGTCTTAAAAAGCTTCGGATTGTTACAAGTACGCTTTACTGTGATAAAGCTATAAAACTAGCACTTCACTATGCACAGACAGGAACGTCATTTGAAGAATTATTAGCAACATGACTACAGAAGAACTAAGTGCCAATCATTTTACAAAAATCTCTTGCATGGATTTCACTTCAAATCAATTACCTGTGGAATATTGTTGAAGCGCAAAACATGATCAGAAAGGGTAGAGCCAGGAAAGACATCCCCACCAATTGCAATTCCTGCGGAGACCAAAAAATCACTCATATTTATTTTCCAGATATGAATAAATATAAAAATGTACCATAACATATGTTCAGGATTTAGAATGTCCAACCTTCATAAACTCCATCAGTCACACGGGCAATTGTGTTGTATAGTTCATTAGACATACCACCCTATATGTTAAGATAAAAGTCAGTACTCATGAAGCCACAAAACGTTGTCGTGCTGTTTTGAAACTCCAGAAAGAGTAGATGAGTTAAGGGAAAAAGATGAAAGACTTGCTACGATTACTCACAGATTTGGAGACAAATCCCACAGATCCAGGCCTGTAAAGCTTGCACTGAATAATGTTATCAATTGTTCCAGCAGTATCACCGATCTTAAAAGCTCCGGCTTGAATCCCTCCGACAGTAGCTGGACCGATAACCACCTGAAAAACAAAGTGCATACGAAGTCATAAAGTTTGATAACTTCTAAATATGAAACTCAAGTGACATTAGGTAATGACTGAAATAACACTTTATGAACTCATTCTCCGCCTGACCGAGTATCGTACATCTTCAAGAACGCACCCGAAAAAAGAAAAAGAAAGATGCTAATGCTGAAGGAAACAACAGGAATGATGTAACATTATTATACCTTATTATTTGCCTTTGCAAAACCAATAAGCTGCTTGGTATCCGACTCAGGAACACCTTCAGCTATAATAGCCACAACTCTGATGGTTGGCTGTTTTAGAGCGGACATGGAGGACGCAGCAGCACTGCAATTAAGGAAAAGATCAGATATAAGAGCAAATCGCTTTTAGTTTAAGATTTTTTGCCAGGAAAACAAAGAAGAAAAGAACAAACTACGAGGATGTATAATAGTACCAACCTTCTGAAAGAAGCAAAGTTGATGAAAACATCAGCTGTTGGATGAGCAGCACAAGCAGCTTCAACACTGTAGGTTGAGTAACAATTGCGAATAAGTATCAAAATCAAAGACTCCACAACCAAGGTCCGTAAAGAAGGCAAAGTTCATTCATACTCCTTACCTTTCAATTTATTTATCTTACTTTCCTTTTAAGTCCATTTCAAAAAATATGTCATGTTCTTTTATTGGAAACTCTTAACTTCTACTTTCCACATTCATGTTTAACACCATAAGATGTACATTCTACATGTATTTAGTTTAAGACCACAAGAATGAATATTCTTTGTTCCTTTCTTAAACTCCATACCAAGTCAAAACTAGACAACATATTGAAACGGAGGGAGTATACACTATAAGTATGTTTTCTTTGGTGGTTGGTAAATAGCCTAGAATTATGACTATCCGTTTATCTGAAGTAGTTCAAATTGAAAAAACTAAGGCACAAGTCCATCGATATGTGTGCTTACATTGCACACCTTTCAAACGATATAAAGTGGAACCAAATGTTAGAAAGTCACATGATCTCATAGAATTTTTGAAACCATTATTGCAAGAGATTTTGAGCAAAATGTTTTAGACCTATCGACACTAATGGGAGAGGACCACACTGAAAATGACTACCAAATCAGGTTCTTTAGGATATAGAATGAAAAATAAAAAGCACACGTGTCATGGAAATACAACCAATAAAAAAAAACAAATATAATTGAAACAAGCAAATAAGGGATGAACTCAAACTCAACGCACGTAGAATGTACAGGGATTGCAATTTCCTCCTGACCAAAGAAGAGTTTCTGGAATCCCTCGGAACCAGGATTGATAATTCCAGCAACAGAAGGTGTTTCTCTCCCTATAAGTTCAAAAAAAAATTTATAAAAATGTGAATGAGATACCTTATGACAACAAATATTGTAAGAACATTTATTTTCTAGAAAAATGAATGAATGGAAATGTAATACACACCACAAAGGAAATCAAAGTCAAGCATCCGTTGGATAGGAAGCTGCTTGTAGTTGTAGAACAAAGCTTGTGTAGTTTTGGAGAAAAGCTGTCCAGTCGCCATTCTGCTGATTTAATCGAGACCTGCCGAAAAGTTACAACATCAGCACAAGCATCAAAGCTTAATTCCATCAAAATAAAGTTATTCATGAGAGGAATGCCCCATGACTTTTAGCCAACCGCCAAAGCAATATCTCAACAGGCGGATATGGATCTGAAAGTGACATATATGTGCCAAAAATAGCTAAAATTTCGACAAAAACGAAGTTCGTGAACCTATAATTATGAAAGTGCAAGGAATTCAATGATGACTGATGAGATACATAAACATTGAATACATCAAATACATATCCCGGATCCACCTCTTTTCGGAGCACCTTTCCTTATTAAGGAATAGACCAAGTAATCCACCCATAACCACCATTTCTAAACTCATAAACACCACGAGAAAAAATATGTTACTATATAACAAGATGATCCTTTAGAGGTTTCTCTAAATTGACCTTTAACAAATGAAAACAAACCAGAACCAGGCTACATCGCCCCTGAGATCGATTAAACAAAAGACTAAACTACAAAGTATAAATGACAAGAAAGTGAAACGCAATGCGCTTAAGATGAATAATTGCTTGAATGAGGAAAAGCTCCCAAGCAATGAGAAAGGTGAGTGCAAATGATGATTCAAAACAACATGTTATACAAGAAACACGTAAAAAGATCAGATCTTTAACATGTAACCAAATCAAAGAACACCTTCATTCTCCCAAAAAAGACTGCAACTTTAAATTGACCATTATATCAGATCTTTCTTAGATCAAATATTTATACAACAAATCAAAGCACGTCACCTCAGAAACATCGAAACCAGACCAAACAAAAGAAAATTCGGCAATTCCAGCAGTTTTACACTAACAGACAGAAATCCAAATTGCCAATCCAACAGTAAAATCACAAAATTGAACCAAAAACCTTTTGGATCAACAGAAAGGTTCCCAAAATTGAGAATTCGACAGTAAAACGACAAAAGCCCAGATCCCATACTCAAAAAGGAACAACAAGGATTCAAAAAAGAGAAACTTTTTAGGAAACAAAATACTAGTATTCAAAAAAATGTACCTCCTAACAAGAACCCCAGATCCCATACTCAACAAACACACCAAAGATTCAAAAAAAGAGAAACTTTTTAGCATAAAAAAAACTAGTATTCAAAAAATGTACCTCCTAACAGGAACCCCAGATCCCATACTCAACAAAACACATCAAAGATTCAAAAAGGAGAAACTTTTTAGCAAAAAAATACAAATATTCAAAAAATGTACCTCCAAACAGGAACCCCAGATCCCAAACTCAATAAAACACAGCAAAGATTCAAAAAAAGAGAAACTTTTTAAGAAACAAAATACTAGTAATTCACAAAATGTATCATCTAACAAGAACCCAAAATCAAGAATTCAACCATAAACAACACAATCCCAGATCCCAACTCCAATTAAAAGCCATCAAACCCAAATCAAACAATAAAAAGACAACCCCAGATCACAAAACTCAAAAAATAACATCAAGAATCTAATAAAAATTGGAACTTTTCAAGGAAACAAAATGCTAGAAATGTACCAAGTATGTATTTGTTCTTGATTGATGAAAAAAATGATCTTTTGTCCCCTGTAAGTAGAGCTGAGGTGAGTGAAATAGTTAGGTGGTTGGTAAGTGGTGGTAGAATGTTAGATGGGTATGTGTGTGTATATATATATATATTTACATACATGAATTGCAGAGAGAGAGAGAAACAAGAGAGATAGAGCAGCCAGCCTTGAAACTAGAAAGACACAGAAATGATTCACATGCGTCAAGTTTGTTAGACGTCCATTTGATTCGCGGATTAAATTATTCTATGACAATTATATTTTTAGAACTAATTTATCTCACCTTTCACAGGGAATAAAATAATTTCAAATTCGATGAAATAATCGGGATTAAGATTGAAAAATTTATCTTGAGATAAATGTATATTGTCTTATTCATGAGATATCTCGGGTGCCAAACGACCCCTAAAGTTCGTGCTTAATTCTTTTTTATGAATACTTAATGAGTTTGAACAGATCCGAATGATTAACGAGTTATAACAAAGTGTTAATAATATTATTGATAATATGTAAAGATGACATTATATTCTGTGCGGAGACGGTGCATTAATTATGGATTCGGATGAACACAATCAAATTCTGAATTTGTAGTGAGAAATTCATTGAATAAGTACAAATCATTAATTTAGTTTTCAATAACTTGAAAGAATTAAAATTATGAACACTAAACTTCAAATTCTTACTTAGCATTTGATTCCACTACTTCATTCACTTTTAGTGCTTATCATTTATCAATTATTACGAACACCATAATTGTTCGGTCACTATAATCTATCATCATTATTAACTATCATTTGCAATCATCGTCATCAACTATCATAACCAGAATAACGATCAATTACTAGCAACGGTCTTTATTATCAATTTATCATTCATCACTATATGAAAGTTAAATTGTTTAATTTGATGTAAGCATTAGATATGAATAGATAAACCTTTTTCACTAATTGTTCTTTTATACTATCAAAATTAGAAGACATAAAAAAGAGCATCGAGAAGTGTGACATATAGATGAGATCCCTTTATCTTATTAGAGGTTTTGAGTTCAAATGCTAAACGTTTTGTCATATTACTTTCATGTGGCGTCAACTCGAATATGAATTAATCAATTTTAAATGTTTTGTCATATTAACACACTATTGAATAAGAATGTTTGTTCTACATCGTAACATAATTTGAAAATTCTAAATGCCTAAATATTTACTTCGTATAGATTGATGAACATGTATGAGACACAAAAAATTGAATTCTCTCAACAATATATGTCATTGAAATAAAATCGAATTTATAATCCACTATAAAATATGATTTTTTAAAATTCAAACAATTGGTTATATATTCATTCTTGGCTGCTACCAATATTGAATACACCTAATGTTAGGAGCTAATTTGTTAGATCTATGCTTAGAGTTTAATCAAAGTAAAACATAGAGTAAACAAAAGGTAAGAAAATAATATAATTTAAAAAGTAGGCAAAAATAAATAAATAAAATAAGAACACCATAAGTAAAATGGACAAATTTAATTTAATGAAGTTCAAAATAATATCACTTTCTAGTCATAATTGATCAAATGCTAGAGAGAAATTTATCAATAAAATAATGCCACATCATACAAGTACCAAAAAGACATTTTTCAAAGGAGTAATTGAATTTTTTATTCCCTAAATAAGTAGTTAATTATAGTTTTAGATCTTGTGATTTTTGACAATTTATTCAACTTTTAATAATTAAATTTATTTTTAGTAGTGTTACTTAAACAATATTTTATGTTTAGATTATTTTAGTATAAAGGATAACTAACCTTTTAACAAGAAAGATAGAGATCATGTTCATATTCCGCTCTACTGGAGCCTAACGTATAAAAGGCTATACTCAATAAGAAATAAGAAATATGATAAAAGTATATTTCGTCTGAGTGAAGAACTTTCCACGTATACGTTTTTATTTATATTCTTTTTATTTTAATTACCAAAAGAGAAAAATATTACTATCATCAAATACAAGATAACAACATAAATTTATCATAATATATAAATAATAAAATGACACAAATTTATGAATATTCACTTACAAATGAGTCAATAGTGCTTAGGTCAATTAATCAAAAGATTAAATATTACACTTACTCAAATAGCATAAGAACCAAAATCATAATTTTATTAATAACTAAAGAAAAGAATAGAAAGTGTTATTAACCTTTTTAAAATGTGCCACTTTCTTTGTTATAAAATACTAATTAAAATAAAATAAAATAAATAGAGATACACTAAACTTTGCTACTACTTGCTACTGTTGAAAAGCCTCCACAAATATTGTCAAAACTTTTAGCCATCACTTATGAATTATCTTTCTTTATTACTCATTTAGTCAAATTCTTACTGCAAAAGTCCAATCAAGAACTTACAACCTTAAATATGAGTCGTAATATGGTGGTGAGACTGCTTCATCTTTAATCAGAGTCTCGGGTTTAAATTTTAGGTATGACCACCCTTGAATGGGTCATGCAGTGCTCAATCAAAATTTAATTGGCTCTCCAAGATAGGCTCCGAACACTGAATAGGAAACCTATAAAATATAAATTCTTACAATTTATACAAAACTCTTGCAAGATATTTTTTTCGTTGCACCAAATAAGTGTTTGCTTCGATTATCGTATTATGTACTATTGGTACTGTTTTTTTCGTTATGTTCAATATGGTTGCTTCTATACTGTATTTCCTTTTCCATATACTTGATTTTATTGTCATTTACTTGAGCAATTATTTATCGGAAACAATCTTTTTATCTTTATAAGATAAAAATAAAGCTACGTATACACCACCCTGATTCCGAACCCTGATATGTTGCTATTGCACCAAATTATAAGTCCATCATCTAATTAATTATTTTGTTTTAGAAAAGAAAAACACAGCCAGCCAGCAACAAAAACGTGATATTGCCACTCAAATAATGTTATTTTTAAGTGCAGGCTAACGTTCTTGTCACATATATCAAGGTTTGGGATTCGAGTCTGAAATCTTCTTTGATAGAAAATATTTTATTTTTTAAAATAGGATTTTTCGATGCACATGTCTTTACTAGGAAGCATTTCTCTTCTTAAAATAGAATTTATCCATGCTAACTGAATTAGTTGAACTCCAAAACGGATACCAACCATCAATCGTAAACCAATATTTTATGTTATTTTGAATTAAGAGCATCTTAGAGCTGCGGCAAATCATAGAGTTTTCTTTTATTAGTATTTTAAGTGCAGGCTATCGTTGTTGTCATATATATCAGAGTTTTGATTTCGAGATCTACAATCGTCTTTAATAGAAAGTATTTTACGAACTTTTTAATGTGAATGTCTTTAATAGGAAGCATTTTACTTCTTAAAATAGGACTTTTCGATGCGTATATCTTTAATTGGAAGCATTAATAGAACTTTTTGATATAAATCTGAATTAGTTGAACTCCAAAACGGATATCAAACACGAACAAAAAACTAATATTTATTTTGAATTAAGAGCATCTTAATGCTGCGGTAAATCATGGGGGGGAAAAAACAAGCAAGCAATTAGCAACCTCATATGACCATATCATATATTATTATTATATAATATCCACTGAAGTTGTAGATAAATAATTAAATAATTTTCAATAGCCATCACTTATTTTTTTATTACTTTATTATTAAGAAGTTTTCATGATTTCTCTGCTATTGTGTTTTTTTTTTGGGCAAACAGCAGTCCATCCTTGACTTACTGTTGAACTTCTAAAATTTATTATTATTTGATATTTCGAATTCGCACCGCATAGAGCTTCGGAAAAATGTTCCCAACCAACTGTGGAAATAAAATCTTATACAATCAATAAAACAAGACCTTCCCTTACATATTTTTTCCACTTGCTTTGTAGTACGAGCCTCATAAAGAGTTGTGCTCCTTTAATATGATGAAAAGGAGGTCATTAATATATAAGAAATGATTTTCAGTACTTTACAAACTTGCTTTTAGTTGTATGTATATTTGTAAAACGAGAAATCTTTATTTTTACACCTGAGAGATCTAAAAAAGTCATTTTCTTTCGTTCAATTCGTAAATGTGACACAAGAAATCATTTCCTCTATAGAATGTAGGATATTAGTACATAATTTAAACACTATTCTGCCCATGTAATACAATGCTAGAGTTCATGTGTTATTAGACTCAATCGCCCCTCCAACTGAGGTCACGTTCAATCACATGCCCCCACATCTTATCGCGTGTCACTCCACCCCATAGACATCAATCTCTGCTCATATTCCATGGATTGTCTTTGGATAAGATTCCTGATCGTAGTAATCACAGACACTTGATGAGGGACCTACAATAAGCACGGTCATCTAGTATTTCTGATTACTATGATAAACAATCTTACCCAAAAACAGTCTCATGGAATATGACCAGAGATTGTTGCTTATGGGATGGAGTTAAATGCGATGAGACGTCAGGCCAAGTGATTGAACTTGACATCAGTTGTAGCCTGTGGGGATGATGATTGATTCCAATAGCACTTTCTTTGAGCTCTCTCGTCTCCATAGGCTCGACCTTTCTTGGAATAACTTACCCAATTCTCACACCTCGGACGATAGATGACTTCAACTGTATTCTACTAAGAAATGAGGCTGGAAGAGGGTGATATTCAACTCAATCATCCCTTCAACTGAGGTCACGTTCAATCACATGCCCCCACATCTTATCACATCCACTCCATCCCATAGACACCAATCTCGGCTCATATTCCATGAATTGTCTTTGGATAAGATTCCTGATCGTAGTAATCACAAACACTCGATGAGGGACCTACCGTAAGCATTTTCTTGAATTTTAGAAGGGAAATGCTTTGATCGGAAATTTCTGTCCAAAAGAGCACGGTCATCTAGTATTTGTGATTACTGTGGTAAAAGATCTTATCCAAAAACACTTTCATGGAATATGACCAGAGATTACTGCTTATGGGATGGAGTTAAATGTGATGAGACGTCGGGCCAAGTGATCGAACTTGACATCAGTTGTAGCTAATGGGGACAATGATTGATTCCAATAGCACCCTCTTCCAGCTCTCTCATCTCCAAAGGCTCGACCTTCTTGAAATAACTTATCCAATTCTCACACATCGGACGATAGATAACTCTAACTGTATTCTACTAAGAAATGTGGCACTTGCTGATCATGAGTCAATCAACAAATTATGCCATTGGCTTTGCTAGAACTGCAGTTTGTTAACTCACACATCGTAGGTTAGAGTCCACGTAATCTGTGTGATATAAAGATCTATTTGCCGCCTTCGCGTCAAGAATTTCCTAAAAAAGACATGACCACATGAGCCAAAACTTAGTTAGAGATGGTACAAATAAAGAGGAAAACAATTTACAAAAAGATAATGGATATAGAAAATTATATACAGTTCATGTGGGTTTGTGTGCAGTATGTCAATATAAGATTGTAAACCGAAAAGATCAATATAGGCATGATAAATATACATCAGAAGCTTTACAGTTCTCGAGACATGTTGGTTTAAGTCTTAGCTCCAACGTCTATATGCCAATTAAGGAAATGAGAAATTACTCATCCAAGATGAAGTTGGCCCTTTATGATGGACGTTTATAGTGTAGAACTACCAGCAAGCTGAAAATAGTGGCGAATTCTTTGCAAGGGATAGCAATTTGACACTAGAAATTAGATGGATTTGGCTTATACTATATATCTCATTTGATGACTGTAAATTAAAATGAAACTATTGATACATGTACAACGGTTGTTCGTAAGGATGGTCAAATATAACATTTAGCTGAACCAAGTTACTTAATAAAGCACTTAACAGCATTAAAAACATTGCCAGGGACTAGAGTAGCTAATGAGTCAAGTAAAGAGCATAAGATTAGAGGGCAGACCGTTATATCAAAATTTTGAAGCCTTCCCCTGCGAATCTGCGATGATGCATTATGTATATCAATGTTCTGTATGAGCTATAAAACCATTATCTCTGATTTCAACCTTTGTCCCTGAGAGCCTGTGTACAAACGCAACAACCATCATCAATCCTTGAACAACCCTTCCTGAGACCTCATAGTTCTAAATTTTTGCTGGTTTATCAACCTCAAATACAATCTAAGTGCTTTGCTTCTGGATGTTGTAACATTTAACAGTTCCAACCAGAGCTAGTGATTCAATTATGGCCTGCAGAAGTTGCTCGGGGAAATCTTCAACACGAGCAAGTCCGCGATGACTTTGCACAGAACTCAAAACTCTACCGACGATCTGAAGGAGGAATAATGAGATGAAATTATGATACTGCTATAGTATTTAGCCTATGCAGTTGATTGGATAGACTAGAGTAATTTCCATGATTGGCAATAAGGACCTACCTTTCGCGCATAGCCACCAAAGGCCACACCAGCGATCAAAGCATTCAGTGAATGTAAGGTGCTCGGAATTGTCTCGCATCTTGAAGCCTCTAAATGAATGTGCGGATTGATGTCAAAACTTCAGTGTTATATGGAATGTGAACTTAATAAAGTGTGGACTGTGGAGTTAATACCGTGTATGGTTGTTGTTTGGAATAATCTCTCTTTTTTCAACCCCTCCACTGTGTGACCATTGGTACCACCAGCCAGTTGAAGGAAGCCTATGACATAGGAAGACTCTTCAAATTGCACTAGCAAGTATTTTATAGAAATAGCCAACAATGAATTGTATCATGTCATTTATCAGAAGAATTATTTTATGTGCAAACCTTTAGGCTTGTCGCCAGCAAAGGCCAATTTTCGTGCAAAAGCAATTGCATCTCTCGTGGCACCTCGCCCAATATCTCCACTCATTGGTCGACCATCCAACTTCAATTACAATCAATAGTAGAAATGATGAGAATATATTCTGAGCGTTCGAGCTTCTAAATCAATTAGTGATAGGACACATGATCTACACCTGCCATAAGTTGACGCATTGTATGCTGGCTTCCATTATAGAGTACATAGCATTCATTGCAGATATGGTTGAATCTCTCAAGTCTGGAAAGCTAACCTGCACGAAACCATGATAAAAACAATTTTTTAACTTGAATTCTTGAAATGGAATAAGTTGTTTGAACTTGCTAGATGATACTCCCTCCGTTTCAATTTGTTTGTCTGGTTTTGACTTGACACAGAGTTTAAGAAAATAAAAAAGATTTTTGAATCTTGTGGTCTTAAACTAAAGATATGTAAAATGCACCAAAATTCCCTTTAATCTCGTGGTTTTACCCATGCCACGTGGAAAGTTAGAATTAAAGAGTTATCAAGAAAGGAAAGACACATTCTTTTTGAAATGGACTAAAAAGACAAGTAGGACAAACAAATTAAACCGAAGGGAGTAGTATTTAATGTCACCAACAGAGATCAAAAAAAGAGTAACAGCTTCACATACTGCCACGAGCTTCAGATTTGCAGTTGAGTTCCCCAACCCAGTCCAGAGTTCTTTAAAAACTGAAGGTTCCCTATTCCAAAAAATGAGAATGCAGATAAGATACACTTTTTAGCTACAAATTGATGTTACTCTGATAATGTGACAGAGAACCATTTGAACATTTTGTTTGTGATTTTTGTTGTTACAGAATAAGTAGAACCAAAATCAGATTGGATTGCAGAAATATACATTGAGTAAGCATCTATTCTATGGTTAAGTTTGTGTGTCAATTACATAAGTAGTGAAAATTCACACTTGAATGATTTCGGGGAATATATTAACCGAAAAGAAAATTATGCTAACCTTCCACTGGTATGAATTTCTATGGCATCAACATCATCCCTTTCAAGAAGTTCAGCTGTAGCTATAACATCTCTCACATACGTAATAGCTCCTGAATCAACAAAAGATATCTTCATGAATTCAATTTGCAGAAGAACAACAATGCTAACGTAAAACGGCACGGAGGAGGTGAAAATAGACAGGCAGCAGTGAACTCACTTATTTTGTCATATGGACAAACCGGAAGGCAGCGACCACAACCATAACAGCGCTCAGCCAAAACTCCGCCCTGCAATAGATGTAGCCTTTAGAAATGAACATGAATAAGCTTTAAACGAATATAGCAGGTTAAACAGCTGTAGAATAAATCAAGGGAATTCAAAATGGAGAGAACCTTTTGCAGTATTGCATTAGCAGGACACACTTTCTCACAAGGTCTCATGCAATCCCGGGGGCAATCATCCGGATCAAATTCTGCAAAATTATCATAGACAACTAGAGTATTAAACCCACACATCTTATTCAGGAATACTTTTTATGAGTAATCTCATTCATGGTAAAATATGATCTCGGGTCTTTGATCTAATTTTCCCAGTACCATTTGTTTCTGAAAAGGTGACTATCTGCCCATTTCAGGAGGTCGACAAATGATAGAATCCACTGAAAATGATGATGCATTAGAAACTACTCTATGATAAACTAGAGTTCTTTGAGCTAAATTCTTCTGATGGTCCGTCATGCAATGTTTGGTAAAGTAAGATCCAATGATTCTTTAGAACTCATTGCAAAAGGACCGATATTAGAAAGGCTCGATATGGGCGATAAAATAATCAAAGCCATTTCACAGTTTCTAATGCTTCAGAAGCCTACTTTTTTTGATAACTGAGAATTCCCTGACCAGTGCATGGTTCAAACCTCGGTGGATCACAGGCTAGCTCATCTGCCCTTCTCCACTTAAATACCATTTTTTTTACTGGCAAGTTTTTGTCTACGGCAGGGTTGAAATCAAACTTATATTAAAAGAAAGCAAGAAACTTTTACCCCTACATCACGTAACCAAGATTATGAGTATCAGAAAGGACAAATATGCTGGTCAATGTCAAAGTGTGGGGGGAGTTACCAGCTTTACGGAAATGAAGATCTTCGTCATCATTAACACTGATCATTACCCAAGGCCTGCGTATGGGGACAAGGGCTCTGGCTGCTTCTATCCCTTCATTTACAGCATTCACCACTGACGCCTCAGCAGCGCAGTCAATGCAATCAACTACAATCAACACACAAACTTATCAACCCGATGCAAGGAATAATAGTACCAAAACTATAAGAGACAGTTGATGATTCGATTCTTACCTCCAGCAAGAGTATAAACCAGAGAAAGGTTCCTGATATCAACCAAATCCTACAAAAACCAAGAAAGATAAAAATTGCTCAAATATGTTAACATGTCTCTGCATTTTGTATAATCTTCATACTTAGTTTGTACTAGCTTCATTACACTTTAATGAAGGGATTCGACTACACATGGAGTATAAGATGTTTATTCTGATTATACAAAATTTTGAAACATCATATGAATTGGAACACCAAGTAGTTTATTCTGGTTATACATTTGAGTCAGTCCTTAAAGGCTTAAACAAAAGAACATCAAAGTAGTTTATTCTGATTATACAAAAAAAGTTCATCTGCAGAAAAGTGTAAAGGTGAAGTCTTTATAGTGTATAAAGGGTTCATAAGTGAAGACCTCAAAGCTAGCACCACAAATGAGCTTGACCCAATTTCCCTTCTGAAGAGATTCAACAGGGGAACTACTAACAGAAGGAATCACTGTCTTCTTTATGATACTTTTCACCTTTTCAACCCCATTGTAGTTGCTATAATTAAGTGGATCTGGTAATAGAGAAACCAAAAAAATTCAAGAAAATTGAAAACTAACAAAAAGATTAATAATTATCAAAACCCCATAAATCCAAATTGATAGAATAGATAGAGAGTACCTTGCAATTTGGTGCCAAGTGAAGCATAGCAAGGTATGCTCATAGCCATCTTGTTAAAAGGAGCTTCTTTTGGAGATAAAGAGTAGGTGGAGAAGATTGTTTGTTATCTAAAAAGAATCTGAAGTTTTGAAACTACATCATCACCCCCTATAATTGTTTGAAAATGTTCAAGTACATCCTCATATTTGTGATTTGTCTTGTATTTATCTATTTGTAAAGGGTTATCAGTCAAGAACTCACACGTTCATAGGCAAGAACTCACACGTTCATAGGATAAGAGTAACAAAAATGAAAGTGTTTGGGTAGATGTGTGAATCTATGCTAGGAGAGACAATATTATGAATGAAGTTATTTGGAACAAGGTAAGAGTGACCTTCGTGGTGGACAAGACGCATGAAAGCGAGATGAGATATTTTGGGCATGTGAAAAGAAAGAGAACATATGCCCCCAATGAAAAAATGCGAGAGATCTACAGTGATAAGTCTAAGAAGATGTATATCAAGAAAGATATGAGAAGAGAACATTAAACATGACATGAATTGAAAGTTTTCTCTCTTCTTTGTAGGAGAGCTTAGTTCTAGTTTAGAGCATTTTATCTATTTTCTCTTCTCCTTACATGTCTCACTATAGTGTTATTATTATCGTATTCCTTAATTTCATTTATTTATGTTGTTCTCTTTACTATTTTGTTGTCATTACTTTTCACTTCTTTGATATTTTCATCAGAGCTCTTTGCTCTTAAAACTGTCAAACTTATTCTGAAAACGCTTTTTCTGAGTCGAGGATCTTACAAAAACAACTTCTCTACCTCTCTTAAAACATGGATAAGGTATATTCACACTAAATATGTTATTGTTATTATTCTTTAAATAGACTATTCCTAACGTTCAAAACTTAGTGTATGTATAATCGTTTCAAAGAACGAACACACAACTTTTCTCAATTGGTGAAAAACCGACAAATATCATTATATCAAACCTTTCCATTGATGTGAGCTCTCGAGGAAAATATCATGTTAGTCTTTTCTTAATATGTTTTTTTAAAAAAAATTTTATTAAATAATATTTTACTACTTTAAAGAACATTTCTTAAACACGAGAAAAAAAATAACACATTTTTCTTAAAATTCTTTTTTTTTTTTTTTTGTCACACCTAACACACCCAAATAACAATTTTTACAGTTTCACCCATAAACTTTGCATTAATTTCTAAATAGTACATCTTTAGGGTTTAAGAAACTCATGAGTCATGATTATCTCTAAAACCCTGAGCTCACTCTCTTCTTGTGTACACTCCAAAATGGTGAAAGTCGCCGGCGACGACGACGATGATTTCGGCGATCTCTACGCCGACGTTGAAGTTCAAGCAAGTTCAGCAATCAATGCTCTACAGAGTTCAACGCAGGTTGAAACGGAAGTCAGTGAGGTTGACTACAATGCTGCTGACGGAAACTGTAACCGTGAAAATGCTGTAAGAGGAGAAGAGGAATGTGAGAGCGAGAGTGGAGATGACTTGAACATACTGTTGAATGATGATGAAGGTGGTGATGATTTTCTCAATGCTGGATGTGATGAAGATGAAATTGAGGGAAATGGAGGTTTTAGTGCTAATGATAAAGGAAATGGTTTAGGACAGAATTCAAATGGCAGCGGAAGTGGCGATGGAGAGAAAAACAGTTACAAGGTAGCATTATAAACTGTGAAATTAGTGAAAAAGAGTAGTGTTAATTTGAATTTGTTTCGAAATTGTTTTTGTGTTGCTTAGCTGTTGAACCTGATTACTGATTAGATGAGTTGATTTGATTATTGAATGCTTATATTGGTTTGATTTTATGTATAAAACATGGGAGGTTAGTGTAAAGCTGATTATGAGGTTTGTATATTTTGATATTCCTGCCATTTACTATGGTGGAAGACTCTTAATTGGCAGCAATTAAGTTTCTTCTTGCTTGTAAAACTGAAAATTTGGTAAATGTATACTGTCTTCAATTTTGATTGGCATTATTTGCTGATCAGGGTCAATAAGAGCTGAAATCAGTCTTGAGTACTTCATTTTCTTAAAGAACGTAAAATTTTGATATCCCGAAGCTGCACGAAATTACGGACTGTAAGTTAGAAACATCCTCATATCAAATGCTGAAATTCTGTTTTTAAACGTTACTCAAAGTTCACTTGGTTTGAAACTCAGGAAGCAGAAGTCCCAAATATTTTGGAGTGGGAGAAATAAACTTGAGTTCTTTCAATATTGTTTTGGTGTTGATTCAAGTATTAAGCCTGACTAAGATGAGTTGATTGATTGATATATATGTACTGTTTATATTGTTTATTTATTAGAAAAAGGCCAGAATAAAGCTTTATATCATGTATTTTGTTTTTCTCTTTCTCAAAGCAAATGAAGAGAATATTTGCTTCGCTTGTTTTTCAGTTTATTTTTTTGCAATGCACCTACCTCCACTTGCTGCAACTTGGGATTTTACTGGAAATGCCTTTAGGTGTTTTCTACGTGATTATCTATTTTTGAATTCTTCAAGTCTGACAATTATCATGATGATAGACTTCATCAGCGTTTACATGAATTAATGCAGTTAAGCTTTCATGGATTAGTCAAGGTGCTGGCATGAATGCCACCTATATGGAAAGAAAATGGATTAATACTGTTCTGTACTTCTGTTACTTCATAGTGTTTCATTCTCCGAATTATGATTTCGCCCCCTCTTTTTTGTAGAACACAAGACCACCACAAGCAGCATATTCAAGACATCTCAAAGCCAATGGATCTTCTTGTGCGCCTTCTTACTCTACAGCATTTGTCAAGGGCAACTGGGAGGATAATAGCTACACGCAAAGGGTGGGCTCAGGCTTTGCTGCTCAAAATGGACAGAGCTTCTCACTTCCTCGGTCGAGGTTAATATGTTTTGTCAAACTTTGCTTGTATTCTAATCTTTGGTTAATGCTTTGTTGTGTTACCATTTTTTTAGAAAAAAAACATACTGTTAAAAGAAAATTATCTACATTTGAAACAACGGGTTCCACTTTTCCTGGTGCATATTTGCTTATTGGAGATAGTGTTGGTCATCTCATCAAAGAACTGTTATGAAATAGGTTTACCAGATAAAGTTGTTCTATATTCTTTTGTAGGCTAAATCTTTTCATATTTCATAGATATGTAATTGATCCATAATTTTTCAGGAATATCTTGGACATGAATATTGATATGTTTGAGAAGAAACCTTGGCGGTATCCAGGCGCTGACTTGACAGATTATTTTAATTTTGGCTTTGATGAAGATAGTTGGAAACAGTACTGCAACTGCCTGGTAATGAATGCATATAAATTTGTATGTTTCTGATATGTATTAGAGTATATAGTTTTTCCTTTTATCATATCTTGTTATCTTTGTTTTTGTATTTCTTTCCAACTTTCTAGAATGTATAGTGGCAAAGTTGTTTCTACTATTTTTACTGTATGTCTTACATGTTTATCATTGGCCATGACTTTTGAAATAGGATGAGCACCAAGATCAAGCAAAAAAGGTAGTCAAGGATTCAGACTACAAGACTTCGAAAATTAGTAAGGTAGGTATCTCTGGATGATTGTCAAGTTTTACTATTCCTCAAACAATAGGTGAAGCCTTACCTTATTAAAAAAAAAAAAAAAAAAAAAAAAAAGAAACAATAGGTGAGCTTAGTGTATCAAATGGGTTGTGAAAGCTGAGGGTGACCATGTTTCTGTTCAAACCATGCTGAAGATGACATTTTAAAAAAAATGTAGATGTCTTCGTTACCTAACAGTTCTTAAATGCTATCTGAAATTGAACTGTTAATGATATTTATGGTATAAACTTGCCAATGTTCAGCCAAAAGGTAGAGAAATAGAGGTGGAAGAGAGCATGATTGAGCGCCGACCATCAACAGATGTGGGATGTCCACAGTATCGGGATTCTGGTGTTGTCATACAGGTATCAAAATTTTTAATTCTTCCCTTTTCTTGAGCATCTAATTTCTGTGTGCTCACAGGCTTGTGCTGGCACCAGATTGCTTTGCAGCAGTCAATGGAAGATTTCATAAGTTCTACAAAAGAGCAGTGGGAAGCATCTGAGAATGGAGATGTTGGGGGAGATAGAAAGGAGTTTCTCTGTTTCAGTAGTGCCAGCGAAGATGAGTTAGCCAGCTTGGAAGGAACTGGAGAAGGATCAGGCAACTCTACATCTGGAAGGTATGTCATCTACTGGTTGAATTGTGATGATAGTCTGTAACTCTACTTGCATTATTCTTTTGCTGATTAATCTTCACATTGGAACACTACTATTTTGCGAAGGATGTGTCAGTAAAAATGACCTTGCAGATTTTAATCCTTATGTAGTTAAAAGTACGAAGGCTATATTTGTTGCAATATAAGAGTTTGAAATGTGATAGGTTTTCTCACATGTTCTTGATGCTTAGTTGGCTTAAAGTTGTTGGCTTCTAAGTCTTTTTAAGGTTTTGTTTTCCTAGACATGCTTGCAAAATATTGTCAAATTTTTCAAAGATTTCCTTTTTCATGGACCATGAGGAATCTGATCCATTGTTGGCTTTCTTTTTGCTATCTTCACCTTTACTTTTAAGTCTTGCTTCTCACATCTCACCTATTTTCTGCTGATTGATGATGCATAAAAATGTATTTAACGATTCAAGTTTCATTCTCATAAAATTAACTCTGGATTCCAGGATTACACCTGTTCGTGAGCACGTGTCTATGGGTTCAGATAACTACGTAAATTCCGAGTTCTCTGATGCAGATGAGCGACACCACCAAGAGGGGACCTACTGTAATGTTGATCAAACCTCAGGAGCAATTAAATCTTCTCATGATGCAAATAAAAGCAGTGAGAGAGACATATCTGATCCAAGACAACCTATAAAGTTGCAAGAACCACTGCGTGGTGGAGGCAGAGAGCATAGCCTAGGTTCATCTTGTTGTTCTCTAAGTCATGGTGGCACATCTGGAGATGGGACTTTTCTTGACTTAGAGAAATCTCATGATCATTATACAAGGTTATTATCAAACCCAGAATCTGAGTTACGGGAGAAGGGTACAATTGATTACCAGCCAATTTCCGGAACCGATCATAACAGAACAAAGTCTGGTGATCCTAAATATTTTACACGAGGTAGAAGGTCTGTGCAAAGAGATCTGCTGCATGACAGAAGAAGACCTGGTCGGATTAGTGAAACAATTCCTGCTCACCTGAAAGATGAGGATTCCCACAAATCAGATGCTAGGATACTGTATGAAAGGCGTAATTCAACTGTGATCCAACACAGACAGAGAGATAGACGATATGCTTTTGACTCTCATGAAAGGGAAGATACTTCACATTTTAAGAGGGCAGAACCCTTTTACTCTAATGCAGGACGATTTTCTGATTATCCATGCCGGGATTCTTTTACAAAAAATCCTGAGATGGAACATCAGTTAAGATGTAGATATGACAAAAACTGGTCTGGCGGTCGAAGCGTGAAAAGAAAGCTAGATCCTCTTGAACTATCAATTTATACAGATGATGAATTGTTGGAAAGAGATAGACCCCATTATGGGAGAAGACTCACTGTTCAGGATATGGACACCGTTCCTTTTCATGAATCGGAACAATGGATCGATAAGTATATTTCCTATTCAGATGATGAGAATCCCAGTCAACGAATGCGGAAAATAGATCAGCTGCCGAGTAAGAAGAGAGTGAGGACTGATGATCTTGTAACTGAACGTAATTACATCTACGATATCATGGAAGAGACCGATAACAGATATAGACCATACAACCACAGGGATACTAATATTCTAGAAGATGGCTATCATGTAAATTTGACTTATTTCAGAAGAGAAATTAAAAGCCCCAGTAGGGGCAAAAGGAGAGATGTCAGTCCTTGCAAAAGTTCAAATGATATATGTTTCATGGATCTAAAGGATGAGGTAGGGAGATTTGACGGGTATCGACCTCCATCCTTCCGTTTGTATAGAGAATCTTGTACTTCTAGCAGAAGGTGGCAGAGCCCTGAACTGCCACGTGGCAGACACGGAATATTCAGTGGGACTAGGAAATGTGATGGTGGTCAGTTTGCTAGTTTGACCAACTCCATTGGTGCCGATCAGACAAGCAAGTATCCTGGTAATCAGGACAATTTTAAAAGAAGAAAGGGCCGGCAGTCTCAAGGGATGCAATGGGTTGAAGATGAAAACAGTTCTAGGTATCAGCAAAATATATTTGATGCTGAGAGGACGTCATATTCGTTCATAAGAACTTCAAGTGACCGAAGGTTTAAGTCATTTGACAATAATCATGGACCCAACCCAGTAGAAAAGCTTTTAGATGATAGGCATGTGGAGCAGGAAAAATACAAATTGATCAGGGAAGGCAATAATGCCAGTCAATTTGGTCAAGGGTCTAAAGTTTTTCATAAAGATAATCATTGGAAGAGATTCCCAAGAGGGAGAGATTCTGTTGACACAGACTTGATTGTTGAGAACGGAGAGGTAATTTTGTGTATACGAATGTCAAGATTGTATAGTCTAGATGTAAATATGAGTTTTCCATATATGTTGGGTCCTGTTCCATTGTGTGATATCGTCTCATGCTACCAAGGTCTCCTATTTCCCTGTGCGTTTGATTTCAGATTAAAGTTCTCATGTTGCTTTGTTTTTTTTTAAAAAAAAATTTGTTCTTGAATTGACCCTTAAAAAATTGGACGTGTCAATTCCAAAATCATATTAAGCTTGCTATTCTAGGAATTCCTACATTATTACCTTTAAGCAATCGATCATCAGTATTCTCTAGTTTCTTCTGAAACCATATAAATCTGTTGGTGACCATTTAGTCGTTTATTTTCTTGATCCAACAAATGTGCATCCACATTGTTACTGACAGTCCTCTATACGTTGACGAGAAAAGAGTGTTTGCTTAAGGGACATGTTACCATTTTGTAGCTCCAGTTGGTGTTAGTCTTTTGTCACTTGAGGTACATTAGGATTAGATATTTAATGTGATAGCACTTTTGCAAAAAATAAGAGAGGACTCCGAAGTTCATTGTCTTTCTGTAGTTATATAGGTAATCTTCTGCAACAGGAATAAGCAAGTGAAATTTTTCTATATACTGCAATTTTAATATCAATAAAAGCGAATCTCAGTAAACTAGGCAGAAAACACACCAAATTGTATAACTGGGGTATCACTAAATTGTAATCATGATGTGGCTTACTATTTTATATGTTGAGGCTTACTATTTTTTCTAACTCACCAGATCTCATTTAACGCAAATAGTTTCTATTTTTGTGTTGAAATGGGCTGTCAATATTTTTTCTCGAGTCTGATTGATTGATATGTCACTAGCACAATGTTTCTGCATGACTTCATTGATTGTTCTTTTATCTTAAATTGAGCAATATTTTAGGAGGTAAGTTGCCTTTGGTAGGCGGCATTGGCATAACTGTGTTTTACAAATCAGCGTCAAACTACATGTCTTGACTTTTTGGATACTAACCATCATAAAATTGTGCTTAGTGCTTACACAAGAACTTTACATGACTCAACATTCTAGCAAATCTTATGTTCTTTCTTGGCATACGCTTTTGTATGTGGGATACCTTCAGTTTTTAATAAAGTATTATATTCGCTTTCATTTATTCTTCAATACAATTTACTTCAAGTCGTGTTCAAGAATGTGAGCTGGGAAGTGAAATAAGAAAAAGGAGATTGCTACACCACTGAAGTTGCTGTCCTAATGCATACTCCTTTTATTCTTCAATACAACTTTGCATCTAGATTGGAAATGATAATTTTAGCTGGACAGATACTCTATATTCAATTTTTGAGAGGCCATATTAGGTGTTGCTCCTGCTTGAAGTTGGACTAGAATGAAGTCTTGTTTTTCTCTTATCAATGGGAGGGGGTGTTCAATGTTTCGATATGTAGTGCTCGGGATCTTAAGTAGATAAGAACAAATTGAAAATACTGACATTCTATGTGAGCTCATGACAATTTAACATCATATCTTGGAAGTATTTTTTACTTCTGATAGTCCGTTTAGTACAGATGATGGGGTGCTTTTGGTAGAAAACTGTGTCTTTTTGTAAGGTTCTCTACGTTTCTCCCCATCTTTTTAATAGAATTGCTACCTCCATTATCAAAAAAGTAAAAAAGAACTAGAGTTGATTATGCTGTTTCTAGAATTTAGAATCCACACTTTGCTTTCTTCAGCTCTGTTTGGGGTAAGATCCGACCCTTACCTTGGTGGTGTCAAAGTTTAAAAAAAAAAAAACTAATAATCATAATAAAGGGAATCAGATGTGGAGAAAACTTTAACTGCATATTTCGTTTCACAATTATAGTGTTTTTCTTCTGCTTCAGGAGCCATTTCTTTTTCATCAATTTTATGATACATCGATACCATATTGTTAATATAGTCTCTCTGATATTTATTTTTATGTTGATATACCATGACAGCATTATAAAGCTTTGTTATTATCCTTGTTCCTAACACATTCCTATGTTTTAAATTTCTTCTTGGCTGCACTTTATTGGTAAACAAAAGCATGATGGTCTGCTTCGGAAAGTCATCTTGATTAGCACGTATGCTAATTCCTTTTATCCTTCAGCTCCAGTTATAATTTATTACAAACGCATATAGCCATTGACTATATAGCTCTCTTCTGTTTAACTATTCAAGTTACATCCCCTTTCAAAGTTTCAAGTTTGTGAGGACTTGGTATGATAGTTATGCCTTTAACAGTTAACAAGTTCCCTAATTCTCTTCATGGTAAGTTTTTGTGTCACGTGAGCTCACGCACGATAAGGCGGCCTCTCTTCATTAATTGTGTAAACTATCAGGATTTTAATTTTTTTTGTGACTATGGATCTGCAGTCCTCCGGAAGATGCTCCAAAGCAGGGGGTGTAACATCCTTTGACAGGTATGGCGACTTGGATACAGATAGTTATGTGGAGCTGAAGCCCATTGATGGGTCTAGCAAAACCCATTTCAGGAAGACACTCAGAACTCGAAACGTGACAACTGATCCTAAAGAAAATGATAAAGAAAGGCTTGATATATTCTCAGATGCCGAACAGGAAGAGTCTCTGGATATTGAAGAAGGTCAGATAATTGAAGAAATGAACGAGAAAATCATTAAAAAGAGAATCACATGTTCTGGCGAATCACAAATCAGTGAAATGAAGAATTTCGTTAATGATAAAAATGTGGAGGGACAGGACAACCCTAGGATTTTGGAGATCATGGCAAAGATGGAAAAGCGTGGAGAGCGTTTCAAGCAGCCTATTGCTCTCAAAAGTGATACAAAGAATGTCTCTAAGCCTTTGGTTGATGATTTGTTTGCTGTGTCGACTGAAGCTATGCAACCAAGACCAGCACGAAAGAGGAGATGGGCTGCAAGCCAGGCCATTTAAAGCGAATGTTTAATGCTTTTGGTGTGAGGTCATATCACTTCACCTTCATAACTGGATCTGTATATAGCGGCGTTTCACTTACAGTTGATTGAAGAAATGGTTGCTGATGGTATACCTGAGGACTGGGGTTAAGAAGTTTCCCATGAAAAGAGGGAAAAATAAATCACGTCTCATAAAGAATACCGTCTGTTTTGTTGCGCTAAATGCGTTTTTTTTTCCTCTCAAGTATAATTGATTATTTTGATTTCAAAGGATGTAAGTCTACCAGTGATGATGGTATGGCTTGAGTTTTTTTATTAGTTAACTTTTATTCCCAATTGTTACAAGCTTTATTCTTGAGGAAATAATGGTGTCTGCCATGTATAATCTCTCGGTTATTAAGTTTTATCATTTTTTTTTTATTAGTTCCTTGATATGTTTCAGAAGCAGTGGTTTGGAAGCAACTTTCCTGTTTGATTATATGGATCTACAAAGTTCAAATTGCAAGCTTGTCTGAGATATTTTGCTTCAATAAGGTAGTGAGTATGGCGTAACATTAGAGATGGAGTTTATCAGGAGTTTGACTTGCGCTCTAAAGCTGTCTTTTTGAGGAAGACCGGAGAGAACCTTTATGACATTCTTGTGGATAAAGCAGTCGGTGAAGCTTTTTCTTATGAAGCGGAACCCACGTATAAATTAGTGTATACATATGCACTTACAGTTACAGATACAGAAGGCGCAATCGGAGCTTCTTAATGTGCGTCATTTGACTCAGTGCATGGATGTCATGAGTCCATTGGCATAGGCTTAGGCCAATTTTGTAAGTGGGCAGTCTTTGGAGATTCAATTAAGGAGGGTGCAAGGGGTTCATCCAAATCCCTATCGTTGAAAATTACATTGTATATGATCAAATTAATACTAATTGTTTATGTATAGTATATGTTGAGTTTGCTCTACTTCTTCGTGTGTTTACTTCTCTAAAAGTAGCTAATGTAATACAACAAATAACAATTGGTTTGGTCAATTGATTATATAGCCGTTTCATGTCATTTCAAACAAGAATTTTTCAAGAAGCTATGCCAAACTATTTCCTCTATCTGAATGTGTCTAATAGATAAATTTATATACTAGTAGCCATTTTGGGACCAAACCTAACCTACTTTGGTATATTCTTGGGTCATATCAGTCACATTTTAACAAAGCCATGGATAGAAAATTAATTCGATTTGATCTGAATAGTCCTGACCAAAACCAAAATTGTTTATCTTAGTAAATCAAAGGTAAACATGAGTAGGAGTTCAACTACGCAATAGAAAGTGGCAATTGCATGTAAGTGTTTGTTTTTAAGCTTCTGGCAAAAAAGATGAGCAGTGGTCTTAGTCGTTTCTCCTCCTATTGCTTGTGGGAGCTGGGGGTTGCTCTGAGAGGATTTTCAAAACATTCACCAATGCCCGTAAACGATCCCAGATGTTCAAACCATAAAGAGTGTGCACCAGAGACTCTTGGAACTCAAATCCATTCTCAGCAATAGGATACTGCAAAAAAGATGGAGTAAAATTTACTTATATGATTATGAAATGTATGAACGACAGCATGGTTTCAGTAGATGAGCAACTCACCTGAATAGGCTTTGGTATCTTGGTTTTAATAAATGGCCACCACCGGTCCTCCACAACCGACTTTACAAGACAGCAAGCTCGTAATCCTTCAATACCAGCAAATCTTCCAAATCCACTGTCTTTGACTCCACCAAATGGCAAGGACTGCATATCATTATTCAGGAGAAAATGTTAAAAAGGGTCCATTTTAAAAAAGAGACATGAAAAAAAGGGGATAAAAGGAGTTGGACTGAAAAGCTGGGAGGTCCGAAATTTTAAACAAAAGAGGGTTTTTAGAGGATAAGTAATGTTGGACAAAGCAACTACAACAAGAGTGTAATCCCACACAATGGGGTAGGGGGAGGGTAGAGTGTACACAGACCTTACCTCCACCTCAGAGGTAGATAGACTGTTTCCGATAGACAAAGCAATTGTTTAACGTAAAGAACTTATGGTCTTTTGAGGTAGTTGGCCTTCAGAAGAGAGATTTCAAGGTATATGGCAAAGCTTCAGGACCAATAACAGGCACAAAAAGGTCATGAGCATCAGGAGTTGAGAATGGGAGTGAGTCATGAGTGGAAAGGTAGGGTAACTTTTGATAGTGTTTCGCAACAGTTACTTCTGGCTGTAGAAGAGAGAAGGTAAGGAACCTAATTTCTAGCTCGTCAAATTTGCAAATGCGGACATTTAAAGGCAGAAAGAGGATCTTTTTTGTTCTCCTTTGATGTAAAGGTTAAGAAAGTTAGACCATGTGAGATCTGTAAATTTCAAGCAGATGCAACAGGGTATTGTCTGAGGTTCACAAAATTCGCTCTAATACATCATAGCAAATAGTCACATATAAGTATGCCAAAATCTTTGATAAAATGTTTCAAGAGCCGAATGCCTACAGGTACCTGACACATGTAATTTGATGCGAAGTCATTGATAGCAGCCACTCCACAATGTAATTGTGAAGCTATATGCCTAGCACGACGCTGACTGCCTGAAAATACAGCACAACCAAGCCCATAGCTTGAATCATTTGCAAGCTGAACAACTTCTTCATCAGAGCTGAATTTCATTATCGGCAATATTGGTCCAAAAGCCTGCAAGCAAATTGCCATATGGAGTTAACCATACCACCTTCATCTCAGTAGTAACTAAAAAGATAATCTATCAACTGATGATACCTCCTCCTGCATCAGTTTCATTGTGTGATTTACATTAACAATCACAGTAGGAGGGAAGTACTGATCAACAGCACCTTCGCCAATATTGCCTACACTTCCTCGAGCAACAATTTCAGCACCTTTGTCTAGGGCATCATTTACTAGGTATTGAAGCCTTTCGGAATGCTCTTGCATGCATATGGCTCCCATGTCATACTTGCCGGACAAAGGAGGTCCCTACAATAAAAAAAATTCAGTTTGAATATATAAGTATTTTAGAAATCAGACTACGCTAGCAAAATCACAAATTTCAAAGTCATTAGTTTTCTGCTTAGGATTCAGGCAATCATTGTGTATTTATCTCTCAATTCTAGGCAAACTAATGCTTCTACGGCTCACAATTATTAGCAAACCAGAATTTAGATAGAATCAGTGAGCAATCTAACTAAGAAACCAAAAAGGCACCATGTGCAAAATGCTATGTTTCATGAAAGAATAAAGATCTTATAATGCATCGAGTTGAAAATATGACACAAATGAGAAAAGTTACATACAGCAGTAACCGATTTCACAATTTTGACAACTTCAGCAACAAAAGAAGAGTAAACATCCTTGTGAACATAAAAACGTTCTGCACCAGCACAATTCTGCCCACTTGATTGGAGAGATCCTCTCGCAGCAATTTGTGCAACCTGCATCAAATTTGATTAGTTCTTTTGAAGACTCATGAGAAACAGATAGAGATGAATGATCTTCTATCTTTAACTTCTCATAGAGATATTTAAATGATCTTCCAATCATAGTTGAAAAACAAACAAATGTACTTGACACCCAAAACGAAAGCAGACAGGAAAAGTTTTTACATGCGGCACATCAACATCTTCACAGACAATAAATGCGTCTTTTCCACCAAGCTCAAGCGTAACTGGTATCAGTGTATCTGAAGCACTTCGCATAATCTGTAGAACACTAAGAGAACATTAGAATTTATAATTCAGCAGAAAAGAAAAGAAAAGTTAGTAAAAGGTATAGAGAAGATGAAAATGGAGGTTTTAAGTCACTCTGTATTAGATGAGAAAATATAAGCATGTATTCTATGTTCAGGGAGAGCCTACCTTTTTGCCCACACCAGGAGATCCAACAAATATGATTTTGTCAACAGAGGATACTAGTGCTTCTCCAGTTTCAGCAAAGCTGGCAATGAAATTTTAAAAATATATGACAAATCATACTAGAACAGAAAGGATAAATGTTTTATAATGCATACCCTGTTATCACTTCTACCAAGTTCTCAGGAGCTCCGACTGCAGCAAGAGCAGTTTGAATTATTCGCAGATAGAAACACCCGGACCAACTGGCATGTTCTGAGACCTAAGGTAACAAAGAGGTTATCTTGTCAAAAGTCAAAAACCACAGCTTTTTTAGCAGTTTGCTTCCATGAGGTTGTATATTTTGCAGCTTTATTTATGTGTATATATTTTAAGTTCAAGATCTGATAACTACATTTAAGCATGCTCATCTCAAATATTTTCCAATTGCATTCCATGTTACTAAAGTTCAATCCATGAGTAAACAAGCAATGTAGGAAGTTGGAAAAGAAAAAGGAAGACCTTTATCACAATGCTGTTCCCTGAGAAGACTGCAGCCAACATTGGATTAAAGATATTGTGAAATGGGTAATTCCATGAAACAATAGCTCCAACAACACCAAGAGGGTGAAATTCCACTTTTGCAACCTTGTGAAGCATTGATCTCCCACATGAACTGCAAGCCACAACACACAACCATAAATTCCCTTTACTCCTAAGGTATC
Source organism: Solanum etuberosum (assembly GCA_029582245.1). NCBI lineage: Eukaryota > Viridiplantae > Streptophyta > Magnoliopsida > Solanales > Solanaceae > Solanum > Solanum etuberosum. Next base: position 105,022 of record JAJONR010001938.1, on the reverse strand, counting down.
AAAGGCTGAAACCATGTAAGTTATGAATCCACTATTTTATTGAAATGCAAGGAAGATAAACCATTTTCATAACATACCGGTATTCAGGCTTTAGCCACTTTTCACCCTCTGAAAGAAGCCAATGGATTTTTTCACATGTAGTCATTATTTCTCCCAAGGAGGCATCTACCATTGTTTTTCCAGTATCACGCGAAGAGATACTAGCAAAAGTTGTTCAGAGAAATCATCCAACCCCAAATGAAAATAGGAAAATAAGTAGCAGTTTAGCATGAGTAAGAGGCAATTCCAATGCAATTAACTCTTAAGACCAAAATTAAATGTTGTCATAAGTGAGAGAGAGAAATCGGACAAACGGTAGGCTTTCATAATTATGAGATTCTTCAGTTACTTTTGCACTTGTTTATTTATGATAAGTGAGACTCTTTATTATATCATTAGTTATGTTGCAAATTTTTGGACAGAAAACTTTGAAGCAACCAACACTTGGAAATAAGGTCACTGACATAAAGTTCTGAACTCTAGGCAATAGCTTAATAGACTTTAGGTATCCTATCCAATTTTTTCATAGTCTATGATTGTGAAACGAAATTATGCCCAATGGAACTGTTTAACCTCAAAATGCTTAGTACTCCAGCAATCATGTTTCAAAGCACTTTCAATCTATTGGAAGAAGAGTGTTCATGTCAGAGCTAGAAGAGTGGGAGGGAATAAAATAACAATAGCTGCTACTTCTGTCTGCAGCTATCTTCACCTATTGATTAAGACCTTCAAAGTAAATCTCTTTTATTTCTTCTATCTAAAGACGAGGCCAAGCCAACTGCAAAAGTTGTCTCAACTATCAGTCTCTCCTGAAACATTTTACTGTGTACACCATAGTAGTGTATAACTCAATCACTGAGAACACTTCATTTGGACGTCCAACAATATTAGGTCATAATTTGTGTCTCTGTACATATAATGTTAAAAAAACATGGTCAACAATTAACCAAAAGGATCTTAAGCATTTCAGTATCATTCATTCTGCTCCTCGGACATAATTCAATGTGTCAATACTGTTGGCAGTGTAAAATAGCAGTTTTAAATGGTAAGTGTCCTTACTTGCATATAAGGTCTTGATGTTCAATAATATACTTCAGAAGTATACGTAGAAACAGGCGTCTTTGCTTAAAGCTACTCTTTGCCCATATCTTCTGAGCTTTCCTTGCCTGTACAACCCGCTCCTTAACCTGAGCATGATTTAGTTTGTTAATTACATTTGGCTTGCATGTATATATCTCACAAAAGACCGTTGATGCTGGTTTTAGGGGCGAAGAACAAGGAAATTAATAAGATTGCAGATGTGAGCTGGAATCTTATTTATAAGAACAAACCGATGTTGAAGTTCATGTATACGTTTATCATGTAAAGGTTCTCATGATAATATGTGGCAGCAAAGAGAAACAGTTAACTGAATGCCCAATCAAATCCTGATAAGATGACTAAGTATCTTTATGCAAAACTTCATACAAGAACTTTAGATACTGAACGTCTGAACCATGTAAACAAGGGAAGGAGGGAAAAGGAAAAGGAAAAGTTAGCCTAGTGCATGACAGGAGATCTTGACATTTAGTAATTTAGTATAGAGGAACACAAATATCATATTTATATAAGAACATAAATCTGACCTCATCAAGTTTCAGCGCCGGGAAATAACCCAGATACTTCATTGTTGCTGGTTCATAGCACTGAACTTTGTCTGTATGCCTTCTCGAGGGAATCTAAATGAGCAAAATTAAGTGTGATAATATACAAGTGTCACATTCTTTCACTTTACGGAATGAACCATACAAAGTTCCACAAAAAATAAGAGAGCAAAGTCCATTTGAATAACTAAACGGGCATACATACTACAGTAAATCTCAAACTGTGTCATCGGACTTGTTCTCCTAAAGAGAAATGCTTTCTTGATGGTGTATGTGAGTTGGAAGCGGGAGGAACTACTCTCAGTAAGGTGTGAGTTGACAAACTACATAAAACTCATATTCTTGGAATGTAATGTTTTTTGCAGTAACTTTTAACGTTTGGTTATCTCGAATTTGAGACAATGTTTTGTCGAAAAAGTTAGTTCCACTGAGAGAAGAAAATTGACTTCATAAACTTATGGATGGAACTCATTTTCTTTAATAAAAGATCCCCATTCTAATCTTAGTTCCATTGAGAGAAGAAAATTGACTTCATAAACTTATGGATGGAACTCATTTTCTTTAATAAAATATCCCCATTCTAATCTTCTTTGTATGGTTGAGGCAAGAGATATGTAGCAAGAACGGGGATATTTGAGCTCATTCATTCTCAAATATCCCCATTCTTGCGACATATCTCTTGCATCAACCATCAATAAGGTATTTTTGTCAAAATTAAGATACCACCAAAACACAATCATCACATTCTCTCTCTTTTCTTTTCTTTTGTTTAAAAGGTTATGTCTGGGCCAGCTTGTGCACACTTGGTTAATCCACCATATATTTTCTATCTTCTCACAAGTACTATACCATGTAAACTCAAGCTACCAAGGTTTAAAAAGATAAGAATAATTCATCTAGCATAGCTTATGTTGGGACTTTAATCTTGCTTCCCAAGGTTGTCACAACCGTTAGCTACCCCCTAGGGAGCAATTCAATCCTCATACTCTATCAACCACCTTGTATGATAGTATGATAATAATAATATCACCTGCTTTTTTACTCAACTTGACATTGTAAAATGTTTAAGTAAATGATCACTAGTGTATGATTTCTAATGTAAAACACTTTCCACATACCTCTAATGGAAATTCAAATTGTTTTCTGCAATTCAGTAAATATCTGTATTCTATAGCTAAGTGCCTCTTCATAAAGAAAAAAATACTACTAAAAGAGAGTTGATGAAATCCAACTAGTGAAATTTCAAACACAAAAAGGGGGGAAAAAAAGAAGCAAAAACAAAACAATTAAACAAAAACAAGCAAAATATAAATCACCATCTACGGTTCAAATCAGCATCAGATAAAAGTACCAAATTCCATTTAAGCAAGTAGGAATTTCATTCATTACTTACATAAATGAAGCTGTTGTCTTTAGTCTGATTCCCATCATCCAACACTACAATACCAAAAACATTATTAAACAACCAACAATGTAATAGATTCAAGAATCTCAACAATGTAATACCATAAGGAGTACAACAACACCATACCGGGAGGATAGAGTGTACACAGACCTTACCCCAACAAAAGTAGAGAAGCTATTTCCGATAGACCCTCAGCTCAAAGGGAAAAATAGTCCAAAGAAGTCTAATACCACAAGGAGTAAAAGGAGACAAATAACAGATAATCTATTCATTCTGTCCCAATATATGTGACACCTTCTCCTTTCTAAGATTCAAACTATGTCAACTTTGACCACCATTTCAACATGCATTTTTCATAATGAAAAGAACGTCAACTTATATTATCTAAATTTTTCCAAAATATTGAGCTGATCTAATCTAAATTAGATTCAAAATTAGCTTATACCATAAAGACTTAATTTTTTGTTAAATAAATCAATTAATCTACACCTTCTACTTTCCGATACTCAAACTATGTCAACTTTAACCACCATTTCAACATGCATTTTTTCATCATGAAAAGAATGCCAACTTATATCATCTAAATTTTAATGCTAAAATATTGACTTCATCTAATCTAATCTAATTTAGCTTCGATAAGCTAAAAATGTAACATAAATTGGAACTGAATAAATTACTACTACAACATTTCAATAAGCAATTTAAAAGTAGTTCAAACAGAAAAATTCGTATGGAAGCTTACCATCAGAAGTGTCGACATCAATGGAAGGGACATTGTCAGGAATGAGCATCAACAGTAATTTACAGATCGCAAATGCGATAGCGATAACAATCAACGGCCACCAGAACGCCATTAGAAGGTTTCTAGAAGCTTCGAATAAGACTAATTAGGGTTTTTCACACTACTCTTAGAAGGAATTTGAAGGAATCGCCATAGCCACAAGAGAGAAGAGAGATTCTGAGTTCCTCGTAGACGTCGCTGTTTCAGTCTTCTATTAAATAAAAAAAAGATAAATCAGTGGCGGTCTAAAAGTCGATTTGCACACATTTTAAATATTGATATTTTTTTAATGGCTGGTTTGGACGATTGTACGTCGTTTAACTTGACTTTATTTCATAACGTGTGAACAAATAGACATATATGACTTTATTTCATAACGCGTGAATAAATAGACATATACGACTTTATTTCATAACGTGTGAACAAATAGACATATACGTCCTACGTGACATCATCTACGTAGGACAATTATATTGTTTCATTTTGGTATAATACATAAATATGTCATTTAACTTGATTTCATTTTACATTTATGTTCTTCAACTTTGAGTGTGTATAAGTAGACTTAAGCTTGAATAAAGTTGAACAAATAAACGCACACGTCTTACGTGACATAATACGTGTAGGACTATTTACATCCTATGTGCATTATGCCACGTATGATGCGCGTCTCTATTTGTTCGACTTTATACAAGTTCAAGTATCTACTTGTGCTAATTCAAAATTGAAGAACGTAGATATTAACTAAAGCCAAATTAAAAGACATATTTATATCTTATGCCTAATTTTTTTTTTATCATTTACCCTGAAAGTTGATGTAACAAAAGACATGAATACACTTTCTATTAGCACATAAATATTATGTGTGTTTCTTCAATGTGCTTCAATAACGATCACTACGGGTTAAATGGAAGTTCGGTGCATATAATATCCGTGTTTGTTAGGTTCGGAGAAGAGTCACATCCCGAGAAGTGTGTTATAGATATTCCATCCTAATACTAACACAATGAGTACTTCCACAACTCAAATCCATAACCTATAGGTCAGAAACAATTCTACCGTTGCTCCAAATCTCCTCAATTATGTTGGGAAAGGTAAATTTCAGCAGAGCATTGGCAGAATCTAAGAATGTTTATATTCTTTTGCAAATACTCAAATATTGTTGTAAAATATTCCTGTATTCTCATAAAAGTAATTAATACATAGTTTTTCTTTGCCAACAATACTTTGCTTTCTGACAAAACAATGCTTCTCTCAAAATGAAGTAAACAAATAATGACTTCTCCTACATGTTCAACTCATAAAAAGATACAAGTTTCTCTCATGTTAGACACATATATAACAATTATCAATCATCAAATATTTCTACATTTTATGGTTTTGTCATCAACAACATATTCTGATTTGAATTCATCTGGTAACTTCATTTCACCCCTTACATCCTATAGACGTAGTGGATTATAAAAAGCAGAATGCACTGACTCTGAATCTTGAATTTGTCCTTGCTTAGCGCGATTGTTGGAGGTGAAGTAGTACAAATTTGAGGTTTTTGATATATATTTTTTTCTTGTTTTTGCAGTCATTTAAAAAGTTTAATGAAGTAAGGCTTTTGGAGGGAGCCAATTCTACTCATGTCTCAAGGAAAGATGAAGGAAGGAGATATATCTTACAGAAATGTCAAGAGAAATGATGATGTATTACGCGATATCGTGCAAGAAGAAGAAGATCTTGCACAATTAATTGATGAAAAGATGAAAAATGTCTCAAGTTTTCGACGTTTCAACAGAGTTCCTCAAGAACTTAAAAAGGGAAGTGAATATAGTTACTCTCCTAAATTAGTCTCAATAGGTCCTTTTCATCATGGAGTTGATAACCTTAAAACCATGGAGGAACATAAGTGGTGTTATCTCAACACACTTGTTAGTAGAAAACCAATACACACACAAACCATTTTAGATAATTGTGTGGAAACACTTAGAAATTTAGAGGACAAAGCAAGAAAATGCTATGGTGATAACACATTTGAACAAATTGGAAGTAATGAGTTTGTTCAAATGATGTTACTTGATAGTTGTTTTCTCATTGAGCTCTTTATCAAGTTTGTTATAAAGGGTTTTCGACGTAGAGATGACATACTCTTTATGAACTACGAGATGTTTTTCCGTCTTAGATGTGACTTGATTCTACTCGAAAATCAGCTCCCATTCTTTATCCTTCACCAAATGTTTCACTTAGTTCCAATTCCTAAAGAATGTACTTACTCCCTCATGCAACTTGCTTTACTCTTCTTTAGAAAACTGATTCCTGGTGAAGGACTTGTAACTATAGATAAATTTGGTCCTAATGTTCACCATATACTGGACTTGATTCATCATTGTTATCTTCCAACGAGTCCACAAGTTCACTCGAATGGGACACACAAACATATGCACAATGTACTACATCTTCATGATGTAGGGATTAAGTTCAAGAAAGCAATAAGTGATAGTGTCATGAATGTAAGATTCACTAAAGACAGAGTCTTGGAAATTCCATCATTGAAAATACATAGCTACTCTGAGATTTTGTTCAAGAACATGGTGGCATTGGAGCAATGTGGAACCTTTAGAAGTGGAACAAAGCACGTCGCGTCTTACGTTTACCTCATGAAAAGTCTTGTAAGGTCTGCAGATGATACAAGTTATTTGACAGATAGAGAGATTTTGGATAGCAGTTTGTATAGTGATGATGAGATTTTTCAACTGATGATGAGGCTTCATGTGGAATTTGATGTCAAAGATTTCTATTATAGTGGACTTTGTGAGAAAGTTAATGGATATAAGAAGAAAAATAAGTGGAAAAAATGCAGTCAGAAAATTAGCAATGTATATAAGAAGACTGCCAAAGGAATTTCATGCTAACATTTTTTTTCTTTAGCAGTTTTATGTTTTTGCTGCAATTTTAGTTTCTTTTGTTTGCATTTTTACTGCACTATGCTTGAGAAATTATTATATGGAGATTCGAAATTATATCTATATATATGCTTGTTTGTTTTATTACTGTATTCAAAGTCAAAACTTTATTGTATTCAAAGTCAAACCTCTTTGTAACTACGTCATTTGTCTGTATATGTTTTGGCCTTTTCTTTTTGTTGCTTCTGCTTGTTATTGTTGCATCGTTTTCATTTTTCGTTCAGAGTTCTATCAGAAACAATCTCTCTAGGGCCTATCGAAAACAGTCACTCTACCTTCTCAAAGGTAAGGTAAGAACTACTCTACCTTCCCCAGACACTAAATTTGTTGTTGTTGTTATAGCAAAAGAACATATAATATAGCATAACATAAAAATCGGTTCATTAAAAAACTTGACCATAATACGAAAATGTTGTTAGATATGGAAGATTGTTATAGAGAAATCCGACTTATTACTCTTTTACTCGAACAACATACATACATGTATTTGAATATTAAGAATAAAGAAACCAGTCAATGTCAAACTGAATTTCTTTGCTTCATCTTAACTTCTTCACATCTCAGAGAAAAGAGCATTTTTTATCTACACAATAACACTATGAAAATAATATCTGGTAAATCATGTTTACACATTGGACAATCTTTATAATCGATGTCACAATAGCAAAAGGATAAATATACAACATTTTTTCTGCATAAGTTGGCTGAAAGTGAAGTAAATTGCCCCTGTAGAACTTCATACTTACTGCTGGCAGATTTACGATTCATCCATAAAGACAGCACCGTGTCCATTAGCTTTCATGAATTTTTTTATCAGAAGTGCAAGTATTGCGATTGTAAGTCCAACTGCTGCCCATGTGAAGAAACGGTCATCAGCCTGCCTCGGAATGCTCTGTTGAGGTGTATGCAATATCCGATGCTCATTAGGCCGTACAGCAGGGGGCTCTATAGGTGCCTGTACAGGATCAGCATCTAAAGCCAATTCACGTCTCTCTTCAGTAGTTGTGTCAGCAACAGATGGATTAGGACGTCTTTCTTCAGTAGCTTCATTGCTGGGATTCTCAGGACTCTCTTGAACCTCGTCCTCTCTATTACTGTTCTGTTCTTCAGGAGCTGGTGAGGTAGTAGCTTGAGGAACTGGGGGGGGTGCTTTGCTTAGCATGTATTCATGTATCTATAAAATAAACCAACTATTAATTCTCATGCCCACAGATAACAACAGATTGGATGTCAAAATGATATTCAGATAATGCTATACCTCGTCAATCAGCTTCTTGCGCTCAGGAGTCCCATATCTTGGAGCCACATCACGAGATTTAATAGCTAAAACACGCCTTTCTTCCTTTGTATATTCTAGTGATCCAAGGGCACCATTTGGGCTGGTAGGCATAAATGCGATCAGAGCTACCAGCGCAGTGCGAACTGCAAATCATAAGTAAAACAATTAAATACAGATTAGCTTCAGTAGCTGTGCACCTGACCAAAAGATGGGAAGCAGGTCCATTAATTCAGAAGACTAAACCACATAATAGCTTGATGCACTGAAAAATGTTTTTTCTCTAGTCAATACAACTAAGGAATAATAATTGCAAGAAAATGGTTGTTCACGCTTCACTTTTTGATTTGAAACTTTTGCCTACTACAGTGTCTGCGTTTTTGTTTTGCTCAAGTACAGTACACCAATCAATAGCCATCATATAAAAGTTAGCGCACATATTCAATCATATCTTCCGTCTTTTACACCCATCAACACAACCTCATGCCATATTCAATCATATAGACTCAACTAAATACAGCCACAAATTAAAAGCAATGGAGAATATAATTTTAGAGGAAAATTGCCAACTCACGCAGATGTACCTATCTTTTTATGTCCTAACATGACATTGCCTAAAATTTGAAGCAAGAGGAACTGTTTCATTGCTTTCACAAACAGGCTATCTGGCAATATATCCCAAAAAAAACACTAGTACAAATATATGAAAGTGAATTTTTCATCAAAACATAACATATTGCGAAAATGGTAGAGAGAATGATGAAGTTACCACTCCATGACGGTTGCCAGTGCTCAGGATGATGATTAGAAATACTCAAACATATCTTAGTTTGGGTTTCAAAACGTCCATTAGGCTGAAAAGAGAAAAACCATGAGTTAGCAGATTATTAAACATGAAATGAATCAACTCTAAACCTAGATGGCAATGGAATGAGAATGGGTTTGGCTTCTCCTGTTTGAAGCCTAGCCCACACCACTAGACAGACTCCCATCTGCCCACTGCCCACAACAATCCCGTCTCTTCTCTTTCCGTTTGTTAATCCTTGTACCTTCTATCTTCCTTTTCCAATCTTTTCGCAACCCTCCTGAACAAATTTGTGTAGTGAGAGGGAAAAATTGGGTCACACTTCGTAACATATTCCAGATTTGCACATGGAGCAAATCAAAGACTTCGTTCAGTACTCTTGAGTCAGTTCTTATCCTATGGTAGGCTTTCCCCTATGATTTGCTTACTTCCACTTGAATTACAAATCTCTAAGCCTTTTTTTCCCATGATACCTATTTTTATCCCTTTTTTTTCAAATAAAAATTTATTAGCACTGCCCGGCCCAATCTGTAAAGTTTGCTTGTGGCAGGGTGGGGTTTGATCCACAAAGCTTGCCCTATTCTGAATATTAAACCTTGTTCCATAAAATGACTCAAGGAGTAAAAAAGCTTTTAAAACAGCAAGAAACTTACTGTCAAAAGCATGAAAGAAGGAGGTTTGAAAGGATATTCGGCAGGCAACTGGATTCGTCCATGATAAATACCCCCTTCAAACTCAGAATCTCGTGGACCCCTGATTGCAAATTGCCATTCAAATATGTTCTCCTGAAAAGATAATATAAAGTTCACTTTTAAATTGCTGTGTCATTGTGCAATTTTAGTATTAAAAATAACTTGTAAATGGAAGATTGCCAGTCATTTGTCAACAGCATTTCATGCAAGACTTAGCCTTTTGAAAGTTATATCGACATAAGCAATTATGATGAAATTCATTTACCAGTGATGGATTCAAGATCATAAACACACATGTTACCTCATAAGAATAGAAGAAAAATGCCCAAAAATCAATTCTTGACCATGTATATCATAACACCACATAGACATCAAACTGAGAGCTAGAAGAACACGGAGCTCATTCATCGTTAGTGAGTTTATTCTTCAGCAGGATCAACTAATATCCTTAACATAAGAACTTAGATCATAAAACTGTACCCCAAGAAATTCTATTGAAGCTTAAGAGTTTTATATCATGAGCATTCTTATGTAGAACAACTATTATCATATAAAATATTAGAAATCACTGACTGCTGCCTTGTCCAATTTGCAATTTAGTTTATCTTGTCAGCAGTAAATACTTTACTAGCATACAAGCTTTTGCCAAAACAGTTTCAAATTTTAAGACTTGTACATCCGCTCAGGAAAAATTGCATCAAGGAAACAGCTTCCCTGCCAATACAGTATACTGTCAAATCTCACTTCCATAGCAAAAAAGCAAACAAATACACCCCCACCTCCCCACCCCTCGCGACAAAGCAAATTAGCTATACCCTCTTACCTCAAATACCAACTAACCACACACCCTATTTATATCTACACTCATACAAGCAAACAAATTCTCCAATGTATTGGACACTTCTTGCTTATCCCAGTATATTTGACTAACTTTCGAATGGATCCAGCAAATTTACCTACATCCACTTGTTTCACAGTTTTAGCTCATGGCAAGTGAATTAGACTAATTTTCTGAGCTAAATCAAACTACATTAATCCTCAATTCTTCAAATTAACACATATAATTTGCAATTCACCTAAAAAGTTAAATCTTTTTAATAAATTTGAATCTCACAAACCCAAAAAATGCACCACATTTAAAATTCTAGATCCAAACAGAAAAAAAAAAAAAAAACAGATAAATCATGAAAGGATAAGATGGATTTCATTAGAATAAAAAAGGAAAATTAAGGAATTGAATTGAAACCTCAAGAGGAAGGCTCATGAAATCATCGGAAGGGTTTGATTGCATCTCTTTAACCTCCTGTAAGATTCTCTTCACCGCTGGATTTTTCAGATTATACTTGTCTTCCGCCATATCTATTACTCTGAGCCGCTACCACTGCCGTCTCCGGTCACCGTAAACCCACCGCCGGTAAAAAAAAGTAGCACCGATAATGATGATTATGAAGAAGAAGAAAATTGGTGGGTGAGAATATAATAAATATAAAGAAAGTGCAGGGTGAAGATTTTTAAGATGGCGGGTGACGCGTCATCACTATGACGTGGCAACTAATTATTGGATACAATGACAAAATCTTAATGGATTGTTTTAGTAATTAGTAATAATAATAATTCATGATTATGAAAAGATTAATATATTGACTAGAAGGGATGGATTTATAGCTTATCCCTCTTGCTAAGTTGTGCTCTAAAACCTAGTCTAAGGAATTTTTATAGAGAGAATTTTATGTGTTACGATAAATTCTTTTATAAGTATCAATTTAGTTGTTAGAGGCTCTTTCGACGTGACAATTAGTATTGTATTGTAGATTACCCTAACTTACTTTTCCCTTATTAGGATTGACTCTTTATAATTCTCACTTTAGTACCTATAATAGAAGAAAATCGAACGATCTCATGATATTTATGATTAAAAAAACTTGAAACATTACTTGAAAGGCATAGTCACAAACTATCAGATATCAATCATTATTTGATAAAAGGCGTACAAACTTAATTCAAGATCCCACCAGTTGAAATGCAAAGTATGAAACACATGATATTGAATTCTCAAATTGGGGACTTGTAATCTTGTTTCCAATGGGTAAGCCTCGAAAAGAGGAATGGGACACAAAAAGACAAACTTGTGGAGAACTTCACCATCTAGAAAAAGAACTCTTCTCAAACTCCAAAAAATTAATTAAATATGTGGCTATCAAAATGCATTAATGTTGACCCTTTTAGTGTGAGACTAAAAAAACACCAATGACCATAATCAACTAACACATCTCCATAATGTGTCAATACACAAGAAAGAAAGAAATAAAGCAGGCAAGAGGGAGACATGGACATGAAGGGAAAAACCTTATCAACCCAAGTAATCGCACAAAGTGAAGTCTGAAAAAGATGAAATATATGCAACCTTATTCCTACCTTTTGAAGGGTAAAGAGGTTTCTGAAAAGGCAAAACCTTAACTCTATATCAAGGTCCTTTTCTCTTTCAAATAAATAACTAAAAACCTTGAAGTTGTTGAGGTACAACAATATTAAGGTCTAGATACGATAGAGTGTACACAAACCTTACCTCTACAGAAGAAGTTTCAATAAACCCTCAACTCAAAAAAGTGTTTTCAAGAACAAATTTGACAAATACAAAAGTAAGAGTTGTGGTGAAAAAACTATAGAAAGTTGTTAGAGATACAAAAGAGAACCCATTGGACTTCACAAGTAGAGTAGCAAAGAGATGGGGAGTGAGGAAAAAGAAGCCAAATGAGCTACCACTGTAAATCTAATGTACATATATGCAGTAAATGTTAATTGTCCCACTCAAATTTTAATATACAATTAGGCAACATTGAAACAGAAAATTTGGCCTCAAACAACACTGACCTCTCTAAATTGAAGAATAAACCTTTCAAGGGCAAAAGTTGGTGCCCTATACATTGCATACAAGTGCACATAACTAAGGAAAGTGAAGATGGAGTTGGGGGTAGAGATAAAACCAAAAGAATAGCAGTAACCAAAATTCTATAGCTATGTAATGTTTTACAGGAGCAATTGGAAATGCTAAACAAAAGAGAACTCAACACGGTGGCTAATCTCTCTCCACGCTTGCAACAACACTGTACAGACTCCCCTCCACCAATAGTTACGAAATTCAACAATCGAATTGCCTGTTAGACCATCACTCATGTTGAAGTTGTACAGAGGGCTGATTTGAAGCAAGCACATGCTCAAGCAATATCTTGTAGATCATGGTAGGAGTCGAAATAGCATGACGATCCCAAAAGAGGAGTCATGATCCATTTACAGCCATTTCAGGCGATGATTTTGGAGGTATCAATGGATAGTCCTCTCCTCTCTGCCTATTATCAGGAGAACTGTGCATGCTTTCAGAATAACTTTTTGGACCATTTGGTTCTCGGTGGTCATGATTATCCAAATCAGCACTCTCATTATCAGTAGAATTCCCTTTCTCCTCATGGTTGGACTCGACAGATTTCTCGTCTCCATCTGAGCATGGACCATCTTGTACTGTACTACCCATCTTTTTAGAGGGTAAAACTGCTTGACTTAAGGTTGAGCATAAAGCAGCAAAAACACTGTCTCGAGACTTTGAACCTTTAGCAATACGCTGCAACCTTTTTGGCTCAGGCTCTTCTTTCTGCAATAGCTTACGTTTCAACGGGAAAGACTCCACAGACCCATCTTCATCAGAATTATCTGACTGCTTCCTAGGTGGTGGCTTATAATCTTCATCATCCTCATCATCATCATAATCAACAAGCCCCCCAGATCTAAAGAACAGGAGTCTCAAAATATGTCCCCTTAGTTTAATGAATCCAGATTCCAGCAGTAACAGTTACTTACCTCACAGGTGAGACGCTTGGAGCAGATCCATTAGGCAAGGCCGGCTGAGACTGCGCTCTACTTGTATTAGTCACGGATGCTGAGGCAGAATCCTCCTCGTCACTGAAGGATACACATATTCAGTGTACCATATAAAAGATTTTTACATGCAAAAAAGTAAAGGCATACCTCTCTTCATTGAAATATTCTTCTTCTTCTTTCTCTAAACCACGGTCATCAACTCGTTTCCTAGGGTCGTCTAATAGATTGCCGATACTCCTCGTTTCTGCACTGTCTAGAGACTACAAAAGACCCAAAACCATTATGAGCCAAGCATCACTATCAAGAGTGTAATGGTGAACAACAGGCCCAATGTATAATACCTGCTCATATTTAATTTTCAATGAGTGGATAGATGTCAACTTTTCAAACTTGACCAGTTCATCCCAGAATGAGTCGACTAAATACTTGAGCAATATCTTTAAGTTATCCTGCATTATATCATGTCAGATCCTAAGAAATAAGAGAAGCCATGCCACATTAACTTTTGCAGTCTAAGCAGGTCAAGGAAGTAAGATGCAACCTTACGAATATGCTCAAAAAGTTCAAGAACAGCTGAGTTTAGAAGATTGTAGCGATCTCCATTAGCAACAAAGACATCAACAACAGGTTTTAGGAGATTGTGCTTTGCTATGTAGTTCATCAAATGCTCATCCTGCAGTTAGTACTCAGAAGAATTTTAATATATTCACAAATATACAGAAGGGAAACACTCGATGATGAAAATAAAAATATACTTCACAGTTCAGTCTGCCAAATTTGTAGCTTATTGGCCATCTGAAATGACATGAGAAGAAGAGAGAAAAACTCTAGCCGAAATTGGTTGGTTATACATGAAAAGACGAAACTCGACTCATGGTTAACCATGTTTTTGTGTATGTAATTTGCATCTCCTTGATGCCTTTCTAATACAACATCTTACTTCATCAAAAAAAAACAACTCAATCATAGTGACCTTACTTCAAACCTACTAATCTATCTCATAAGTTATGGTTACCAGGGCTTTTAGTACATGTAAACTTAATTGATGCACATAAAATCGCAGGGTAGAGGATTTAATTAGAGGGTGAAAATTTATCTGTGCTGCTAGAAGAGCTTCATCATCTTACTTTTACAATTTTTTGTTGCACAAAATCTTACTTAATAACAAAAAGTTAATTACTAGATCGAAGTTTAGATTTGATTCTTAATTTTGATCACCCCCTATTCTACGCCTCAGTGGACTCTAGGAATCTAAGGCGGTGTTTGGATTAGCTTATTTATAGGTACTTTTGGCTTTTAAGCACTTTTTTTGTTTTGGAGGTGTTTGGAAAAGTTAAAAAGTGCTTTTAAGCACTCACCTTTAGGCCAAAAAAGTTCAAAAATAAGCCAAAAGTAGGGCATACCCTACTTATGGTTTTTAGCTTGACTTATAAGTTGCTTTTTATAAGCTTATCCAAACAGGGCACTAAAGTACTTCAAGTCTTTGCAGTTTTACCTAGTTATTATCAGATAAAAACCTGCATAAGATAGGGTCATTAAAAAAAAACCTGCATAAGATAGCTACCAGTTTCATTCAACATTAACCAAGTCTCTTGGGCAATCATGAACTCATGAATCCACCACAAGACAAACAGAACAAGACAGAAATATGGAGGACCACTAAAAGAAAAATTACAGGCCCGTCTACAGTGCTATGCAAAAAAACTTTTATTTTAATGACCCAGACATTCCCTGTAAATTAGCTGGCCCAATCCCAGTTGGAGCACAAGTTCGAACTCATGACATGCGCCTACCACGTATACCGCGCTATACTTCATTTATCGTTTAACCAAAGGCCAAGGCCTTGGGGGCTACTTATATTAAAACATGTAAGAGCATTTAACGGGGTAAAACATTCACCATAGAGGACAAATAAATCAAAACATGATCAATTCAGTCATGTCCACAGACAACACTTTCTTGCTTAATAGAAGTAACAACTCACATTGCGGGAAATAAGAGTTCTCATAAATCTAACAGCAGCAACTACCAGGTACTTCTCTTTTCTTCGTGTCAGAAACAGAACTTTATCTATCACATTATTAAGAAGAAAGTTGCACCTGAAACACAGAAAAGAATCCAAATTAAACCAAATAATCAAATTTAGCATTTAAGAACCAAGTAATTCCATACCAAGATGAGAAGATTACTTGATTCTGTAAGGATGGTGCACGATACAAAAACATAGGAGATCACAAATATTTAGAAGTATTTCAGGCTTGACACTACTTTGCTTTCCAGTTCCTCCATCAAAACTCTCAGAGTTACTGACAGCTTGCGTGATACCATCCGTCGGGCAAGATGATGTTATAACATCAATGAGTTGATTTAGGTGCTTCTCATAGAAGATTTCAACAATGGTCTCTCTCTGAAACAAAATTAAAAGAAAACAATAAAAACAAGACTTCAAAATAGTTGTTGAAATGTAAGAACAATAAGATAAGAGACACTTTTGCTTATTTTTTATGTGTCGAACACATTGTGCGGAAGGGGGAATCTTTGCAAAGCCAAGAACCCAAAAATTTCATTTCATAATAAGGGATCGTGAAACATGAACTCAGAGTCTCTACATACTCTGATGCCATGTGGATTATGTGAACCACCTCATCAAAGAACTTATGCAATTAAAGAGGAGACACGTGCATTTTCTTGTTTTTTCTCAAACAATAGCAATCTAATACTTCAAAAAGCAATTAAGTCACAAAAAAAAAAACTAATCCCCATCCCAAAGCACAAGGGAATCAAATTGGAGATACTTTGTTTTTCGATAACCGGAAGATCTGTTGCTTCTAGTTTTGAAACTAGGTGGACAATGGGTAGACTCCTTTAACCTTTTCCATTTAACTACCAAACTTGATCCAGAGCAGGATTAAAGCTCATTACGTGTGCCTGCCACACATCCTGTGTTGTGCTACCTTTGCCCTTGAACAGAAGCCCTGGGTAATCAAGTTTGCAGATGCTGAACCGCCTAAAATAGTAGTGCCTCCACAGGCAGATACTAAACCACCTATAGCAGTAATGCCTCTACAAGTTCAAATTGCCCATAGGTATATCTTTAGAACTTCAGAAAGGAGAGAAAATATGGTACCAAAACGAGTTTCTTCCCCTCACTGTCTACTGATTCCGTCTTCCTCTATAATCCAATCCTTAATCCTAACCTCCCTACATTTGCAAACAAGCACTAGACAACAACAATGTCCCCTGTGTAATCCCACAAAGTGACAAAGTGAGGTCTGGGAGGGTGGCGTATGCACAGCCTAACCCCTACCTTATGGAGGTAGAGAGGTTTCCGATAGAACCTCAGCTCAAGTACCGCACATCAAAATCAGTAAGAAAAGGAAATACAGTAATGAAGAAACCATAGAGAAAATAGTGGAGAAAAGAATAGTAGCAACAGAACTGTATAGAGGAAATAGAGGAGTAAGTAGAATTTCTAGGAGCTTTGTAAAGCTAGAGTCTACTTGCTTTGTAACTTGTTTCTGATGGTGGCCAGCATTCCCAATGCTGAAGAATACAACATTACTAATCCTCAAAAAAAAAAAGAATAGTAGCAACAACAAATAATACGATAACAGAAGCATAGGAAACAACAAGTATAAATAAAATTGAAGAATAGGGTAGTAGGAGAGTACTAATAATAATACTAATAGGGGACCTACTAACCTTCTACCCTAATCCTTGACTTCCATATCCTCCTATCTAGAGTCATGTTCTCAGTAAGCTGCATGTGTGCCATGTCAACTAATCACCTCTCCCCAATTCTTTTTCGGCCTACCTCTACCTCTCCTAATACCCACCATAGCTATCTCCTCACTGGGGCATTGCGTGTCTCCTCTTCCCATGCTCGAACCATCTCAGCCTCGCCTCCTCATCTTGTCCACCACGGAGGCCACACCCACCTTGTCCCAAATATCTTCATTCCTAATCCTATCTCTCCTAGTATGCCCACACATACATCTAGGGAACAAGCAGTAGACGTGATCAGAATATTGTAAGGCAGTAACTCCACTTAGACAGGTCAGATATTATCAGTAACAAAAAACAACAAACAGTGTAATCCCACAAGTGGAGGTCAGATATTATCAGTCCGGAATAGAATTTGTTAAAGATCACTCACCATCACTATACTTGGGAAGACATAAGAGACAAAATGCTAGATCCATAAGGAAAAAAGCACATTGAACATTATGTTCAAAGTGCCAACCCCATCATTAACTTGACCACCCAGATTTTTTTGGACAAGGTACTAAAATTTAACTCCCCGGAAAAAATAAAAAGCTAGAACTGTCGTGGCAAAACCAGAAAAGCTATAAGCAAAGCACCTGTGATCCTGATGCATATGAATCCAAGAGACTGCGCAGAATTTCAAGAAACTGGCAATGCATATCATCCTCAAAATCTGTTAGCATACCTTTGACCTGCATATTTGAAGCATGCTATTACTTACTTCGAGTACCTTCTATGGTGGCACTAAAACAAATATGGTCTAAGCCACAAAAAGGACATGTCTTTCTGCTAAAATTACAAAAATATCCAGCATAAGGAAACAGGAAACATCAAAAAAATGAGAAACGGAGGAAAGACCAAATACTTCTCCAACACCATTTGATAGTAACATAAAGCCAAGAAAAAAGAAGTTGTGTACTAAAATTAACAAGTATGGTCTAAGCCACAACAAGGACTTGTCTTTCTGCTACAATTACAAAAACATACAGCATAAGGGAACAGGAAATGTCCAAAAAGATGAGAAATGGAGGAGAGACCAACCACTTATCCAATTATTTATATCATGAATCAAGTACCGAATTCAAAGCATAGAATAACTGACCATTCACACATGACAGAAGATGCCTCAGAAGAACATGTTGGAGGGGGCAGGCATTAGATATCAAAATACATATATTGAAGCACATCATTGCAACAATAAATAAATATTACATGAATGAATGCATCTTAAGAGAAAGTAACCAACAGCCAGAGTCACACTGATATACTGGATATTCCATTAGTCTCCACCATCAGGCAAAAGTTGATGTTAAAATTCTAAGGAAAAGAAGAGAACAAAAAACCAAAATTTTGCTCACCATAAGCCCAAACAGAGCAAGACCTTCCTGGCGAATTACATAAGACCGCAGCAGATTTGGATCTT
The DNA here is from genome assembly GCA_029582245.1 of Solanum etuberosum. Taxonomy (NCBI): domain Eukaryota; kingdom Viridiplantae; phylum Streptophyta; class Magnoliopsida; order Solanales; family Solanaceae; genus Solanum; species Solanum etuberosum. The sequence continues at coordinate 86,369 of JAJONR010001938.1, read as the reverse complement.
GGTTCAAGAAAAGAATGAGGATGTCTGTCCTGCATCAGTTAGAATCATTTTGGATGAGAATTTCAGGGAAGCAAAAACTACAATCATTTAAAAAGACGAAAGGAAAAGGAAAAGAGTCTACTTGCTAAAATATAACGATATGGTCCATTACCCCGTCAGGACTAGCTTCTTGTCTTGGCTCTCCAAAACATCAGCTATGATATCGAATATGCCTTCGTTAACAAGATCCCTGCAACCATAATAGTATTTGCAGTTCTATCAATTCCATTTGCTATGAAAGCAACATAAGATATATTAGACTGATATAATACAAAAGATGCAGCATGTGATGCATACCTAAATAGACGATGTTGCTGGACCACCTGCAAACTCTTACTCAAAGTACAAAACTCATGCAAAAAGTGCACCTGCCCAATCCAAGAAAGGGAAAAAACAACAAGTAATGATGAGACTACAAATACCCTTTCCCAGATCTCCCGATAAACATCAGAAAAAGGAACAAAAAAGTAAAAAGGTGATAATACTACCAACATTTCAAGAATAACTGACAAAGGAGTGCACTTTAAAGGAATATCATTAGCGCAAGAACATGCCAAATGTTAGGAACAGGTTTTTGGATTCATAGTGAAACAAAAGACAATAACTGTTAGCACATCACAGAACAAACTCGACTACAGGAAAGTAGCATCAGTAGTAAATTTTGGAACTAATGTTAAACAGACGCAAGGATATATAATTTTACCAATTGCACTCCCACCTAAGCTCAAGGTTTTCCTACATTTCCGTTAAACAAATTTTATATCTGACAAGATGAGAAATAAGAGGGGAGAGGATCTTGACACAATCAGATCCCTAGAGGAAAGGGTGGAGCTCGAGTTTTTGTCAAAAAAAAAAGGGTGGAGCTCAAGTACTTCTCACCAGTTGGCTTAATAATAAAATTTTGCTTTCAGTTGTCAAAATAAATTTTCACCAGTTGATTCTAGACCCCAAATCTAGCCTACACAGAATTATTAATCCATAGGTTGAAGGAGACGATCCTGGATTCTAGTCAGATTCCTCCCCAGCTTGTATTAGAAGTCATAACCATAATGCTGGTCAGGACCAGGATGCACAAAACCCACGCACCGTTTACATTTTAAAATATATGGATTTTTGCATAATATTGGGGGGTTTGGGGGTTGGGATAATCAATTACCCTCAAGTTTCTGCTTTGACCAATTCAAATTTAATGAGAAAACAGCAAGCAAAGAAAATATAAGAGAATGACCAACCAACAAAAAAATAGATGAGTCCAGTGACTAAACGAACAAGCAATTATCAGAAGCTGACAACATAATGAACAATTAAATGTCTTCTGAGAAAAAGAAAAAAGAAACCAACTAATAGCTGCAATGCAACAGAGGCAACCCAAAATAAAGAGGAAACAACAATTTTCTTTACCAAATTTTTCTTTGATTCTGCAGATGTAGAAGGCAACTTCAACTTTCCAAGCAAATCCTGAATGAAGGTGCTATCATCTTTTAAGAGAGATACAACCTATATCAAAAACCAAACAGTCAAGAACTATATTAACCAGAAGAAACAACGTTTCAACTTCAGGAAGAAAATCTTACAACTGCATTGTTTGAATGGATTATGGAATTAAGGTTTGCAACTATTGCATCATCCAACACTCGAGGCAAAATGGCATCCTGAAAGTAAGCCCATAAACTGTAAGTTACATTGATAGTATAAGGATGTCATCTAAAAAGTAAAAGAACATAATCACCTTAAGATAGCCAACTCGGTATGTTTGATGTATCTTCGATAGGACTATCGAATCTTTAATAGATATAGCCTAACACACCCACAAGGAAATAACAGATATCAATAAATGCAAACTGAACTAACATTGAAGACATTTCAGCAAACATTCCTTAGAGGTACTATTGCAGCAGGAAGACAAGGAGTAGAAAAGAAACAGTGTACCTCCTTAAAGACCACATGCTCTTTGAGAAAATTGCGATGATGAACATGAGGAGCATCTGGATCATCTGTTGACCAAAATATGAATCAGGTCGTCAGGACATTCAAAAATGAGATCAATGTCTTCAGAGTAAGAGGTTGGAGTAAGGGGTTGGCCATTCAGTATACAATAATTAAACAAAGAGTTCTATTGGAATTAAAAAAAGGCATTTTAACTAAAAGTTGAAAGCAATAGGATCAAAAACGTACATTCAAGACACCCAATAATATCTATTATCAGCTCATCACCAAATATTTTTTCAAAGATCTGAGTGCTATTGAGCATCACTGCAAGAAACCATTTTATGCTGATTAATTAAATCCCATAAAAAAGCCAAAGCATACCCAAAAGAAAATGGGAGACAAGTAGGAAATACTAACTGATTCCTCTCACTATTTTGAAAATAATGTGAAGATTCTCAATATTCTCCAGATCTTCGGAAATCCTAAATAAATCCATCAGCTTACGGAAAAAATCTTGCTGCAGAACAAAAGAACCCGACTCAGTACGATTCACCCATTGATCCGGAAAACAAGAAGACAAATGATTAAACAAGTAATTCTTAACATGAACAGAAATCAATAAAAATGCGAAACACTTGTCTTGTTTAGCCCTTTTTGGGATAGGAGTAGGGAGGGCTCCTCTCCCTTTTTTCTCGTCTTATATATAGCGTCTGAAACTCCTCGAGAGTTCACCACTAACTTGAATAGAATACTGCACTTTGCATAAAGAATTTTCACAAACAGTAAAAAAGAATCCGTCATTTCCAGCTATTCCAAGACTTGTAAAAGGATGAAGGAGGTATGCAGGGAGACAGCAGTGACTGAAGATCTTTCTGAGTTTTGCCAGCGACAGAAAAATCTTTACACATCCAGAGCGAGTAGTGGACCCATGTTGAGCTACCAGCTGGCCCAGATTGTTTTCAGTTTGATAGGAAAAGAGCCAAAGTGGCAAAAACCAGGAGGGGTGAAGAGGGGTGGGGGAAGGGCACTGGCAGTACAGAGTACTAACCTGTACATATAGCCACCACTTTAAAGGCAGAGAAAAGTTTACTATACCAATCAAAATTTTATATCTAACTTACCAAAAACAAAGTTATAATCAGCTGATGGTTCAGTTCCAATTTTTCCAACTTATCTATAACAGATAATCAAGTTCTCATCCAGTTTTTGTTAATGTACTTGATAATTGCTTCAAAAAAGGTAAAGACTGGACATCTATGTTTTCAAGATGGGTAATGAATACGACAGCAATTAATTCTGAAGCTGACATGCTCGAAGCAATTTCACAACCATCACTAATCTTTGATTTCTTTGTTAGGAGGAAGATATTACTAATGCTAATTTGAGGTCATGAAATCCCTCATTCCAATGACGATTAATTGTCCAAAAAGAAATCAAGCTTAGAGAACTGCAAGATTCATGAAGCTCACATCGTTCAATATTAGTTCGGTAACACGCAACTGATCAGCAATGCCACCCTCTACAACCGTCTGCAAGTCAAACAATAAACAACATTTTCAGAAATCAGTAAACAGTATGAAAAGATTTGCATGACTCAAAAGTGTATTGCCTTCACACACAAAAGCAAACAGAGCTTTTCCTATGTTATATACACTATACCTTTTAATTTTTACATGCTTTTTTTTTTTTGCACCCAAGGGTGTGGCCTAGTGGTCAATGAAGTGGTTGAGAACCCTAAGGTCTCAGATACAAAACTCAGCAGAGACAAAAAAAAACACTAGGTGATTCTTCCCATCTGTCCTAGCCTTGGTGGACAGAGTTACCTAGTACCTGTTGCTAGTGGGATATATCCCGTGGTATTAGTCAAGATCAAAAAAAAAAAATTAAATATTTTTTTGTTTAGTATTGAGAAAGAAATCCCCCCCTTTGATTACTAAGGCACACCCTCAAGTGCAACTTAGAGATTTGGTAATTATCAAGGCAATATAAGAAAAAGACATTTCAACTATTTTAAGATAATAAATGTTGAAAGGATGACAAAGATAAACCTTTAATATCAAGGGAAGCATAGAAAGCTCAACGGGGGGTAACTCCTTCACATCACTGTTGACACTATGAAATGTCTCATCTGAAAATAGTAAAAGAAAAGAAGAAGAGAAACAAATAAGTCATGCACATAAAACCTTTTTCCAACAGGTATGAAAATATTAGTCTACAAAAATATCAACAGTTATTTGTAAGCACAAGAGAGCCCAATGATAGGTGTCCCAGAAGTAGGAGAGAAACTGCGTGGACCTATTTTTGTAAAAGGCAGCAATTTATTCTTTCCTTGTCATCATCCTTCTAAATTTTACTCTTCTTCTCCAGAAACACTCAAGACTACACCATGTGTTATCATGTGACTCATGTCTCTCCACTGGAGGATCTCTGCTAAAGGTGGACAACAGAACATACCCTCAAAACCCCCATTTGTCAGTTAATTGAAAATGTCGAAAATGAAATGTGAACTTGAGAAACAGACTTGGTAACATCTCTGGAAGCTAATTTCTATATTTTGTAATTAAGTAGGAGTACAATATCAATACATATATAGTTAAAAGTGATCCTTGACAATTAACACTTCGCCAAGAAAATAAGAATAAAGGAAGAACTCTACCAGTCAAACGACAAAATACACATAATAAATCATTACAGATTTATATATCTTAGCTTCACGCCTAAGCAATAAAGGAGTATATCTGTATAGAAGAACACCAGTATACAAGAAGTATACCAAAAAGTAGACAAGCTTATAAAAAGATGTGTCTTTCTACGAATGGCACCTATTTTTTTTATTTTTAAGTTTAAATACCGAGAAATCCATCTAGAGCACAACCCTTAAGACAAACACAACCTTCAAAACTTGGGAGATGATGGGCACACCCCTCCACCCTTCTCCATTTAAATACTAGGCTTAGTCTTGGCATAAGGCTTGACCCCGTGACCTAAGCCACAATCTCCCTCAACCTTTGCCAAGTGAGCTAAGCCGTGCAGGGCAAATTACACTTAATCTTCTATACCTACAGCAACCTCGTGGGTGCACCAAAAGGAAATAAAGAATAAACAGCTATTTCTCAAGTGTACAAAATCCCTCTCTATTCCATCAAAAGCTCTTATATTTTTCTCTCCCCATATAGTACATATAAGTGTTAGTGAAGTAACATCGCATGCCCTGCGTCTTCTCGGTTGTCTAGGACAAGTCTAGCTAAACAATATTTTTTTGAAGGAGAATTGCTATAGCATGCTATTTCTCAATGCATCCAGAGGATTGCGGTGAAGCAACCCAATATCGTCAATAACACAACTCATTTGACTCTGCCTAAAATCATCAACAATGCGCCTAAGATAAACTAATTTTGGTTCCCAGCATCAAAATTTATTCATATCATGACAATAGCAATTAAGTCTTTAATAATAGCAACTGAATTATTCGTCGGGAAACATTTTCATGCTAAATCATGATAATTGCAATTGAGTTTTACATCTCCTGTTTGGCTATTGAACCACATAATGCTGACCCAAGTAGATTAATCTCATTTCATTTTGATTAATTAGAGAAAAATAGACTGAAACTTTTCAATGTACACACTCCATATATACTCCTGGGGCCAGAAATATGACTATCCCCACATGAGTACTATATTCACAAACTTTTGAAACTCAGCATCATGGGAACTCAATAATGTTCCATTTGTCAAGTGTACAAAAAGATTACTCTATACACTCACTGTTAAGACTACTGAAGTGCATGTTCCTTTGCACGCTACATATATGGTCCCTACAAAAAAAAAAAAAAACAAGATGTTATCTGCTGGTGTTTTAACAGCTTCTATAAAATCTAAGCAACCTTAAAAGAAATAGATTAAGGATGGTAGTATAAAAGAGGAGATAAAATACAAAATCAATTTCCAAAAACTTGCCATATATAGGAGCAACCAGTCGTCTCTTGAAAGCTAAGAGCTAGTTCAGTTGAATACTCCGGATCCCTCCAAGATATAATTGTATCTGAATAAAAGAATATATTTTCTCATGAAACTGTACACTAACATAACAGAAGTAATAAACAGGAAGGAAGGAGACAAAACTATGGAGCTGGAGGATACCTTCTTGCTTCCGATAGATATCATCTGCACTGATACGGTGCAGAAGCAAAGTTTCATGATCTTCTTCATCAGCTACAAGCAATCCTAGATCTTCTGATCTCTGCATTGACAACGACAATCAGATGCAATAAAAATTAACCCCTCCCAATCAGTGCAAGTGACACGTTATTTGACAAAATGGTATAAGCTGAACATCAAATATTCCACGAACGCTTACCTCTATATAATCTACAGTAACATGACCTGTTCCTTGATCATCCCATTTCCCATCGTCATTCAGGCGATAGACCTTTACACGCTGCAGTGCAGATGAGACGAAGGTTAATATTACAGAATTGATGTAATACAAGAACAGAATAACGACCAACAGCAAAGCTAAACATATTAGCAGGTAAAGCTGCTTAAAGTTCCTCAGCCTGTAAAGAAATCATAGTTGAGACACAGCGGGAAGGTTCTTCTTTCTTAGAGGTTTGTGTGTGTGTGTGGAGGGGGGTTCTAACGAAATATACAGAGATAGAGCTACAAGAATGTAGAAGAAAATCTACATTGGTCTCCAGAAAGGCGCACAGAACAAAAAATGCTACAAACTACACAAATATTCCAATCCTTCCTGCACACCTGAATTGGAGACAATATTTCAGCTGGGAACGACAAACCAAACTTAGTTCCGCTCATGTAACGAATTTGCACCTTATAAAAATAAGGGGTAGCCTAATTGTGCCTTAATTAACTGTAGTATATCTTTTATTTAAATAAAAGAGCCATCACATATCTTTTTATTTCTGCAGAAAACTGGATAGAGTTTAATACCCAAAAAAAATTCCTTTTGAGAAAAGGTAATTATAGTTTAATGCCCAATCTCACATCCAACAGAATACAATTACTCCCTCCACGACAAGTATCAGATGGTCAAGTTACTGGTATAAGAATAGGAAGTGCAATAACCATCTATATTTTCAAAGGACCTAACAAGGTAATATCCTACATCAGCAGAAGGTCACCTCTACTGTCATGTCGACTGATACACACCAAGAAATTTTACCATTCAAACAAAACCTACACTAAATGTGGCTCTTGATATCAATCTGTTGATCAACCAAACATGTCACAATTCCAATACAACTAGAGTAAGCTATGAAGATCCACTATATCCATTGGCTCATTCCAATGCTAAATAAAATGCCTCCAAGACAAATTAGGCTCGCTTAATGAATCTTAACTATTTGGTACCACCTTTAAATATTCTTTAAAACATGATATTATATTATTAGCTACTGTTGCAAGTCAAGAGCAGAAGCAGACTGAGAATCATAACAGCCAGCATATGGTGGACTATTTGGAGGGAAAGAAATCCTAGGCGCGCGCGCACGCACGCACGCACACGCACACACACACACACAGTTACCATGTTTGCCAAAGCTTCTGGGAAACCCAAAGTGCTTATTTTATTTAGAAATGTTTTTGAGTAGTAGCATTAGTTGTTTTTCAGAAGCTGAAAAAGTTTTTTTTTCCCTGAAGCACTTTTTGAAACCTTGACCAAGCACAAATTGTAGATCTAATATTGGTCAAAGGATTTGAAAAGACTTCCCAAATGAAATTTCCAGACACAAACTGCTATATTTTTATGTAGTAGAGGCATATAAATAACAAAAGCATCGAGGAAATGTGTAGGTTACAAAATAAAGGAAGAACAATCTGTCAAAAGACGAGGGAGCTGATAAATTCCTTAAAAGAGTACGGGCTATTCTCACTTGATCGGAAAAGAAAGTCGAGGCTATTCTCCAAAAACTTTTTTACTGCAAAAGCACTTCTCAAAATAAGCAGATTATGGAAGCTTTACAAACAGGCTCAAGTCTTCATCAATTCTGAGAGGTTTTAGGCATTTTGAGGGAACTTCCAATGTGTGATTATAGGTTTCTTCGCCTCCTTTTATTACTTTTTTCTTAATAAGTAATGAAAAGTTCTCCTTTATTACCTTCAATCATCTTATTGTTAAACACCTACTAATCGGTGGATTTGAAAGTTTATGCAAGATGAGACCTAATAATCTCTAGCAATCTTCTCCGATTTCGTCCTCTATATTTGCTCTTTGCATCTTCTACCAGATCTAAACAATTTTCATATTATTTTTTGATAAATAAATAGAGCACAACAATTCATGTCGCCGAAAATGGATCATTTCTAATATGTCCAATCTTGTATTATCGTAAACCATCTCTTCATTATACAGAAGAAAATATTATTAATGTACAAGGACAAGCACTAAGCTAATGTTGGACATTACAAAATGGGAGGCCCATATATACAAATACAAATACAAATCATACGACATTCATCGTGTGGACACATTAAGCCTCGGACACCCACATTTACACCCATATGTCATTGTTGTTTCCATATAATCGTGTTGGTCTCACAACAGCTTTTTAAATTTGCATAAAATGTTGTTAGGTATCATCTTCTTTTTTGAGAATGATATGCTACTAGGCATCTTTTGGTCGTATAGTAGTCTTGTAATAGTCCATTTTTCAACCATATTTTTTTTAATGACCGTGGTGTCCGCCCAGCTTTCGCACACCTCGACTCATTTCAACCATATTATTCTAATTCAATGTGTTACATCTTCATCTATGATCCATCACATCATTCTTCCGGAAGACTAAAGCCCACATATTTAGGTTGTTAGCATTTAGGCACTAACAATCCTAAATTATCCAATTCACGATCATTCTTCTTATCCTAAAACCCTTGCACAATAAAGTGCTTCTCACAACCAAACTTCCAGCCTACTCCCTCACATGTTTAACTTCAAACAATCTATCAAAGCAATACATCTCCACAAAAATCAACACCAGCTAGCCAGACTTGTTCAATTTATGCCCTCGTTTATCCCTGACAGTGTTTAACCTCACAAAAGGTGGAGGATGTTGAATATTGTGTGTCAATACAAAGACAAAATAGCTTCTTTCTTTGAGCGGTGTATGAAGACAAAAATAGCTTTGTGATCTATCACATTAAGTTCGCTTTCTTGTTCCCTCAATAACATAACAAGATCCCTAATGAGACTGTACACAATTTTCAATTCTTTTTTTCCACAAAAAATCCAGGGAAATACAAACTAACCATCAATGCCACCAACTCAGAAAGTCCCATGGTATGGGAAAACTTTCTCCTGACGCCTAACGAAAAAGTTGACTTTTAGATTCTAACATACAAATCAAAAATGCAGGTCCACTTTCAGTAAGACTGATCAGTACCGAAACAACATAACTTAGCCTAATATCAACTGCAGAGGGATGAATATTATAGATTACAAAACCCATAAGAATTCAACAGGATACAAAGCAAACATAGAAGACATAATATTCCACCTTGCCACAAGTACCTTCTGAAATGAAACTGAACCAAAACATAAATGCTAGAGTAGCACTGCAAAAAAAACCAGCAAATATGATTTTTTGAGCTCAGCTACCTTTATCCAAGCCCCAAGGCTTTGACATGTGTCCAAAAGTGAAATACCTTTTTGGTAACGGATATATTCTGAGACAGGTTAAGTATTTCTAGCTCAAACGGAAAGACAACAACAAAAGCAAATTTCCCTCGGACCCACTTCATAATACTCATACCTAGAAATCTCCTAAACCAATGACACACAGTTTGAAATTCACTGTATAATTGGCCTTCTCCACAATAAAAGAAAAAAGTAAACTCCAACTCAAAATATAGCCGGTACCAGGTCCCAAGTCCCAATGAAGAAGTTTCACAATACCTTAGTAGCCAAAATGCACAATACACAGTCAAATTCTAGTAAATATCCAATTCCAGCTAGTTCGAAATTGAGACGTAATCAATATCATGATAATTGATTTCAAAGGGGGAAAAAAAACCTAAATCAGTGCGACTTTAGTCCTTGGGGTTACAAAGCAAAGAAGCGATTTTTCGACTGATGAGTTCTGTATTTCTAGCTCAAATGCAATGACAATGACAAAAGCAAATCCCCCTCGACCAGTGGCTCACATTCGAAATTCACTGTATAATTGGCCCGCCCCTCTCCCCTTCATAAGCACGTTTATCATACTTTTTACCTCAATCTTCAAACCAAAAAAAAAAAGTAACCTCCAACTCAACCTACAGTTGCAAAACATATCCTGTCCCAATAAAGGAGTTTCGCAATACCTTAACAGCTAACATAAAATAGTTAAACTAAAATCACATATACTCAAAATCTAGCTAGTTGGGAATTGAGATGTAATCAATTCTATATTAATCAATTTCAAACAAACAAACAAAAGAGGAGCTAAATCAGTGCGAATTTAGTCCTTAGGGTTATATAAAGCAAAAGGAACGATTTTTCCAACTGAACAATCAACGAAACTAACCTGCATCGGATTACTAGAGTTTGAGGACTTCTCTTGAGCACCCATAGAAACTTCTAGAACCCAAATTTCACTGTGCCTGCTGTTTTCGGGAGAATGATTGAAATTAGGGTTTTTGAGTAGCAAAAAAAAGGGGGGGAAGAGAGGAAGAGATAGAAATGAAGTATTTGAGGTTATTTTGGGTATAAATTTGGGATCAATTCAAAACCCTAACCGCCATTGATGTGTAGTGAATCTTCTCTCTTTCTCTCTCTTCTTTCTCTCTCTTCGTTTTTTTTCTTCTGAAGTGTTCGTGCCTGACCTGACCTTTGGGAATACAGAAGCAGTACATTTGTTGATTGTAGAAAATGACCTTAATGCCCTTAGATTGTGAGAAAAATATTGGAATTGCCACTGATGAAAAATAATTTCTAAAATATTTATATTGAAAAACTAAAATATTTATAATAAAAAAGTGTCGAGATTCGTCTACGGTGTTATGTTCACCACTTTTTTAGAAGCTTTCGGCTTACAAGTTTTTTCGGCCTTCTTTTTTAATCACCCTTTGTTATGGGCTTCACATACACCGCCTTAGGGATTTGGTGTGCTCGTTGAGGTTTTTCCACCATTGTAGTGAGAGAAAAACGACTACAATATCATATTTGTCATGATTCAATCTCGTAGTATGTATGGTTTGTTTTGATCGAATGAATCTCGCAAATTTGTATATTAGACGACGTTATAGCCCAAAAGTGTGTACCTATGAACTTGTGGCATGCATTATCAAGCTATGCACTTTCCTTCTCTCCTTCTGATGTGATGTGAGATTCACCTAAAGTGTTCATGTACACTGGTTTGCCCTCCAATATAAGCGTCTTACGATAGCAACTTTGGCACTTTTATATTCAAATTCACAACATTGCTTACCTATTTGATCAATGTATTACGATTTAGTCTCTTTCATTACAACAATAATAACATATGTATAGTCTCACAAATGAAGTTTGAGGAGGAAGGTGTATGGGTCTTTAATGATTAAATTCACACTTTAAACTGAATATGATGACCATAATATTGCCATTTTGGTCTTTTCCTCATGGGCCAAAAAGATTTGTTTATAAAAACAAAATATCTTGTATTGCTAAGTTGATTCTTTAGACATAAAAACATATTGGGTCATCCTCAACTTAAAATTTGGATGATATACACATGTGAAACAAATAAGGAAAACTAACCTTAACTAACTTTTGGAACATCATGAATTCATCATTATCAAAACTCAAAAAAGTAGAAAAAGAATATTTTAATAGTTATGCAATAATAATGTATGGTACTAAGAATCATATAAACTACTCCTCTTTGATAGTTTTTTGGCAAAAAAGGCTTGGTTGATAGACACTAATGTTCTTGATTTAAGCTTGTCAAAATCAACAACATACCCCGCTAAATTCCACGATGTAGAGTTTGAAGGTGTAGAGTATACACAACCCTTACCACGACCTAAAAGAGGTAGTTTCCGAAATGACATCAAATAATGTTTTTCCTTACCTTAGGAAGGTAATTCATTGTTTATAAAGTTATAACTGGATGAATAACAGACTCATCTCCATGTGTTCCCCACTTGAATGTTTCATTGTGAAATACAAGTAAATACATATGGATACCAGGCAGAAGCAGGAACACTAAACATGTCAAGTAGAAATATTGAGGAAGTACAACATTGTTTGAGAAGATCACAAAACCAGGGCATCTGTTGCAGCATGCAATACATAAAGACACAGTGACCAAGTCCCTAAACTCAAACATGAAAAACATCAAGGTACCTGATAACCTGAACTCTTTGACTAACCAGAATGGATCTAGGAGGCAGTTCTTGCAACCCAACTCGTTCATAAAGCAGATTGGAGCCATGCAATCCAAAGTGACAATGGCATGATATAATATAAACCAGACCATTCGCGCGACACATTTCTTGCTCTATGGAATGGGAAAGTTAAAGACTCTAATAGAAAACATCAAATACTGCACTGATTCATTCAGTTTCCATAGTAGGTGGAAACTGAAAGACTCCAATAGAAAACATAAAATGACCCCTTCTCTTATTTCTATAATTAGAAACTGGTTGAACAGTTGAACATAGAGTCTTTACCTGGTATGCTAGTCCGTTAAGGAAACTGTGTTTCTAGGATAAACAAGAAAGCACTGAAAGAAGTGTTAAGTTCCATAAGACGATAACAGAATGGAAATGGAAGCCCATACTTAAATAGCTGAATCTAACTTCCAACAAGTGCTATTTCTTTTGCCTTACTGAGATTATACTCACCAATCTGATTGGAGATTAGGACTCTATCCAAGAGCCATACCTAAAACTAACATAAATAGTATCTATATGTATCATTTCTCCTTCTCCAGCGCAGAGAAAATCTTAGGACAATAATTTTCAGCATGCATAGTTGGAGTTCACCAATGGATCAAAGAGCTTAAACTTAAGGAAGACAACTCACATATGCAAGAAAACAATTATCTCCATTAAGCAAATCCATAAACTAGATGACGTTTCACAAAAGACTATACATCAACAAATCAGATAACACTAGTTGGATTCTCCTATGTGAATCCTCCAAATTGATTCAGCCTTCTTCAATCCCTTTTCAGTCTAACTAAATAATTGTATTATAAGTCCAACTAGAGATTTTCCAAATTATAATAATAAATGATAAGGCTGCAAAACTCGACGATTGCACAAATGACGAATTGCTAAATAAGCATAACATGAATTGCAAGGGTAATGGCGTTAATTTAAACTGTTTCCATTGAAAGAGTAATAGATTAATAGTCAAAACAAGGTTGCATACTAACTCAAGTATCCACTACAAATACCAAAACATCAAACAAAGCCTCAACAAACTCAAAGATTGCCTGTCATAATGAATAGCTCATTACTATAACAATTCATTTACTTTTCAGCAGATTCAACACTCTTCGGGTTGTGCTTCCTAGCATACCTCTGGTTCCTCAAAAACTTGGGATCCATCTGCATTTTACCATAAAAATAAAAAAAATCACCAAACTAAAGTATAACAACAGATCAACTTTTTCTTTGTTACTTTTTTTCATAAGCAAATTCATAGTCTTATATCAGCGGATATAGAATATCACTACACCTACTATTACTCTGTGGCAGTGATAGAACTTAGTATAACCAAGTATCTTGCTTCAGAACTGCTCATATTTAATAATATGGTTTACATTTGCCTGATCTAATAACCATTACATCTACATATCCAAATAGTTTGAAGTCTAAACGAGAATCAACTAAGAAAGAGAACAGATGTTTTTTTATTCATAAGAAAATTCATGAATCTATATCAGCAGATACAAATATTTTGACACCTACTATTACTTATGCAGTGGTAGAACTTAGTATGACTGCATATTTTTGTTTTTTTAAAAAAAAAAAGGAGAAAAATGTGTGTGGGGGTTGTCATAAGCAAATCCGTCAGAATTTATATCATCAGATACACACCTAATACTACATGTGGCAGTGGTAGAACTTAGCATGACTAGATATTTTGTTTTAAAACTGTTCATAATATATAAAAGGTCGACATTCACCGATATTAATAACCATACATCCACATATAAACTAAGGAGAAAAGATGAGATTCTTAATCATAAGCAAATCCAGGATTTCAAATATCGTGGCACCTACTATTGCTGTGTGGCAGTAATAGAACTAAGTATAACTACATCATTTGATTAAGAAACTGTTCATATTATATAAATGGTCTACATTCGCCTGATTTAGTAACCTTACATCTGCATTTTAGCTCAAGATAGAAAAATCACCAAACTTTAGTATAACAACAAATGCACATTCTCTTTCATCACTTCTATCATAACCAAAATAGCAAATCCATGGATATCTATATACCTACTATCAACATATAAGGATATGTTTACACCTACTATTACTTTGAGGCAGTGATAGAAACTGTCCACACACATTTTGATTTAAAAACTGCTGATATTAGATATATAGTCTACATTCGTTCGATTAAGTAACCTTACATCTGCATTATACCACAAGATAGAAAAATCACCAAACTTTAGTATTATTTTTTTATCTGCATTGATAGGTTTGAGATCACCAAACTTCAGTATAACAACAAAAGCAATTTTTCTTTCATCACTTCTATGTTCTATCATAAGCAAATCCATGGATATCTTTACACCTACTATTACATCGTGGCAGTGTTAGAACTTAAAATAACAACATATTTTGTTTCAGAAACTGTTCACACATTCATCAAATTGAATAACCTTAACATATCCAAATAGTTCTAAAATCTCACAAAAATAAGCATAGAAAGGAGAAAAGTTGGATATTTTAACAGACCCCTTTGGTGGAACTGTGACGATGCTTTCTGGGTTTCTTGATTCCATTCCTGTGTGCTTTGTAGGACTGATTATGAGCTGTGTGATTCTTCGACTTGGCCATTTCTTCTCAAAGTAACTGCATAACACAAAAAAAAAACAATAATAAGAAAAAATCCGATGAAAAATCAGCTCAAATTCTCAATTTTTTCGAGTGGGGTTGAGGTACCTGTTGCCGGCGATTGGGGATTTCACCAGTGAGGAAGAAAGTGAAAGAGCAGAATGAATTAGGGTTCTTATGGGTTTGAAACCCTAAAGCTATGTGAAATGACGAAAATAGCCTTTGGTTTGGTTTTGATGCAGTATGGGCCTAGATTGTTTTGTGTAATAGTCATTTTTTTCTCTTTGTGAAGTGTGCATAACTATTTAAAAACTAAAAGTTTAATCGCTTCATAATCAACTTTAGACTTGGGGAGTTTGAAGTTGAATAAGGTCGAGCAGTGGCGGATCTAGGATTTCCATTAAGGGGGTTCGGGAAAAAAATAGTGCCTAAGATTTGAATTTGGAACATCAAGGTGAGTTTTGAACCCCTCAACCACTATGCCAACCTCTAATCTTACATTTAGGAGGTTCAAAATCAATATATAGACATAAAAGTTCTTAAAAATACCTTATACATACAATGTAATTTTTTGCATAGGGGGTTTGGGTGAACCCCCTCAACTACCTCTAGGTCCGCCACTGGGGTCGAGGTTTGAAGTTAGACTATGTCAAAATCAACGCATAAGAATTTGAAAGTAGTTCAAATTTAATGTGTCAAGTTTTTAACTATCTAATAACCTTTTCAAGAATGATTTCTTGAAATGATCTATACATTATACTTTTAAGGATAATTCAATAACAAGTCAATGAATTTATATATATACAAGTATTGTGTAACTAAAGCTTTGGAGTGTTAAAAACTCAAACTCGTAGTCGTGGATATGAAGTTTGTTTAAGTAATGTAAATTCATATCTGGACATGTTAAGGTAAACAATCGTTTTTGATAGAAAAAAATATTTGTTTTCTTCGACATATTAAAGTGTTCTTAATAGGGATGCGCATTCGTTGTTGTTACTCTGGGGTCATGAAGCATAGATATTATACTCAATGGTGTGAAACTTTCGGTTATTCTATTACGTGTTAGTATTGTTTTTAACAAACAAGATACAATCTATCAACTCATCTACATGGTTTATTTGGTTTGTCACCATGTTTCTAAGTGATTTTCAATCATTTATCTTTTTCACCGGTAACAAGAATTACATCCATAAGACTTTTAATTGCTATGACTGCAATTTTTGATTTGCAAATTAATCAAATGGAAGTAAAAACTGCTTTTTAAAATGGAGATCTAAATGAGGAAATTTACATGGATCAACCCGAGTACTTTGTTGAAGCAGGCCAAGAAAGCAAAGTATGTAAACTTACTAAATCCCTATATGGCTTGAAACAGGCACCAAAGCAATGGCATGAAAAGTTTGATTCTTGCATGATCGAAAATGGTTTTAAAACAAATGAGTGTGATAAGTGCATATATCATAAGTCTTGGAATAATTCACATGTGATTATTTGCCTATATGTTGATGATTTATTGATCTTTGGCTCTAACATGAATGTTATTGATGAAGCTAAAAATATTCTTAGAAGCCATTTTGATATGAAAGATCTTGTTGAGGCAAATTTTATTCTTGGAATAAAAATAACAAGAACATGTGATGGAATTTTCCTTGACCAGTCACATTATGTTGAGAAAATGTTGAAAAAATATAACTTTCTTAATTGCAAGCATGTTGCTACTCCTTTTGATTCAAGTGTTCACTTATTTCCTGTTGAAAGTGAAAGTGATGTAATAAATCAAAAGGAATATGCTAGCATAATCGGAAGTTTGAGATATGTGACTGATTGCACTAGGCATGATATTGCATATGCAATAGGAGTACTTGGCAGGTTTACAAGCAAGTCAGGTAATGGACATTGGCATGCTATAACAAGAGTTATGAGATATTTAATTGGAACAAAAAATTGTGGTTTGTTCTATAAAAAATATCTTGTTGTATTTGAAGGCTTTTATGATGCAGATTGGAACACTTTATCAGGTGATTCTTGTTCTACCACTGGTTATGTCTTTACTTTAGGTGGTGGTACTATTTGTTGGAGATCATAAAAGCAAACTATAATTGCTAACTCTACCATGGAGGCTGAACTAATTGCTTTAGCTTCAGCTAGTGAGGAAGCGAATTGGTTAAGAGATTTATTGTTTCAAATACCTTATTTTGAAAAACTAATTCCTCCGATTTTAATTCATTGTGATAGTATTGTTGCAATTGGTAGAGTTCAAAACCATTATTACAACGGTAAATCCAGACCTATAAGGAGGAAACACAGTAATGTAAGATCATATTTGACAAGTGGTACCATTAATGTTGATTATGTCAAATCTTGTGATAATCTTACAGATCCTCTAACTAAGGCCTTAACGAGAGAAAAGGTCTGGAGCACATCGAGGGGGATGGGATTGAAGCCTACAAATCCTTGAGTCATATATGAGGAAACTCAACCTGGGGACTAGGAATCCTATAACCAGGATCAAAGGGAAAAACTAATCATATGATGACTTGTTGTGAAAAATGCACTATATTTTTTTTATTCCCTCCCTATGATGTGAGTGCATTGTTTCCAGTAGTTTGTGAAGGTTGAGTTGATAAAACTCTTAATGAATATTTGTAGCCCGTATGGGTGGAGTGTTAAGCTTACAGGAGCACTCTCGACAGATTTCACCTATGTGAGTGTGGAAGTAGGTCGCTTCCTATGAGAATTGGCTTATTCTCAAAAGCACTCATGAAACCGGGATAGCACAAGGCCGTAACGTGCTGGCTGTTAAAGCTAATGTCAACACCTTGATTATTATGTGTGGACAGTGATATTTTATTTCCCTCAAACAGCCATAGTTCAAGTCTGAGACCACTACGACTCTGAAGTAAAAGTTACTGTTTCACTAAGTGGAGGTTCAATGCAGAGCACATCTTCATTATGCATAGTAGTCTTCCTTCAGATGATGGACTCTCTTTTCTAATATTAAAATGAATGGGGAATTGTTAATGTGGCATTTTAATAAGTTAAGAATTTGTTTTTTGCTTTGCCACATAGTCATTGGTTTCTGCCCGTTGGTGGACTTCTCTTGTGCAACAGAATGTAATTGGGATGATGACAAAATTAATTGGTGCTGCATTACTCCATTTTGGAGTCAATGCATAGGTTACTAATTCTCTTTTGCATTACTCCATTTTGGAGTTACTGAAAGGTTACTAATTCCTTGTTATTGCAGCATGTCACCCGTTGGTGGCTATCCCATTACTTCCTTACTCTTAATTCCTCCATTATACCTCGTAACCTATGTAACTCCTAAGGTCATTTATCTTCACTATTTACTACACCATTATTTTCATATTCATTGCTAGGAAGTTCTAGTATAAATAGTGATGGTCTTCATTTGGTTTATAAAACACAAGAAAAATATAGAGTGCATAAAGTTTGTTAAAAAGAGAGTTCTTATTAATCGAAGGGAGATGTTCTTTTTGTGGAGCTTTGGACTCAACTCTTGTCCAGAGTTGTTGAGTTATATTTTGTGATTAGGCTGTTGTATCCTGGAGGGGACAAGTCAAGAAGGACTACTGCTGGACCAGTGAAAAACATTTACTGCAGTGGACTTGAATCTCCTTAAAGAGAGCGAGATATCAACGCCTCAGCCTGAAGAGTTTTCTGTTTCTTCATTTTATTTTCAATTGTAATCTTGTAATTCTATTATATTGTAATTTTTCACTAACAGTGTCAAATCTTAACAGTTAAACCAATAACGATAAATAACCGATAACTGATAAGTCAATATCTTAATGGTTCTTAATGATTTAACATGTTTATAAACCAATAAACTTCAAAACCGAACCGAATCGACAGACACACAGCCCTACAACAAACTATTAAGAAAATTTTAAGTAATACTCCCTCCGTTCCTTTTTAACAAATATTTATAGTATACATGACAATTAAAAAGGAACGGACGGAATAGTAACAAATATTTATAGTACACATAATTTCTTTATATTCTACTTAGGTATTTTTGTCGATCTGGTCATCTCTTTTATGTATATATATATATATATGTGTATCTCCTTCATCAGCTTTTGATTCTTCGTTTAATCTTGCCTCTTGCTGGAATTTGTTTCTTTTTTGTGCATCTTCGTTATGTTTTCGTAACTGAATTTGGGGGGTTTTGGTTCTTTGGAGGCCCTTATTTTTTGGGGCTTAAACCCACTGCTTTAGCCCTTGAAGCAGCCAAATATATGAAATGCTTGTAAATTGTCCTCTTAGTCCATCTCAGTGTCAGGATTGAGAGTCCCTTCGTATTCCAGCTGCAATAAAAAAATAAAGTTGGTAAAATGTAGGTGATAAAAGCACTCAAATTTTGTATCTGATGGTATCTCACGATCTAGGGAAATGGCCCAAATATACCATCGAATTTTGAGAAAAGGCTCATTTATGTTTGATGGTATATTTGAGTTTTTTCCCCTCACAATTACCGTTGCTTTATCATGTTCCAACTTCATCCTCCTATATTGTTCTTGTGCTTGCTTTGAACGAAACATGGCCTGAACTCGCACAACAGATCTTTCAATACGATCTTCAGCTTGTTTCCTACTGGCTTGGAAGAAATCCTCCTCCACATCATCTGGTTTAACTACTTGACTAGACTGGAGTTTAAGCCCGCGGAGACCTTTCCTCTTCAAACGCCACCGAAATAATGCCTTTTCAAGCACTCCTACTGACCAAATTATCTTCCCGTACTGCCTTCGGACTTGGAAACCCCGGAACACAGCCTGCATTAAACCAGAAGCAGGTTCCACTAATTAAGGCTGTTGTCTACAGTAGTAGACACATAATAACAGAGTTGTTTTTCCAAGAATCTTGAAATCCAGGAGCATCAAAAATCATATTCACAACGAGGAACCTTTTCAGGTTATCTGTTAGTAATCCATTATTTTCAGGAAAACAAAGGTTATAGTTCGCGCTTCCAATTGCGGAACATGATGACCCGCCTCAACACTAATAAATTTAACTGATTATTTGAAACCAGTTTAAACTTCATGCCCTTTGATTCATGAGATGGATCATGTTATTCAGTTAGTTTTATGGTAAAGTCACTGAATAAAGGGGGACTTACTTGAATTTTGATGGCCTGACGGCGCATGTGAAGAAACTCTTTCCTCATCTTCCAAGTTCGAAACCTATACTGTATTTGTGCAGCAGCTGCCAGCTGTTTCTGCATCTCATAGTTGCGGAAAGCATGCTGAATCTTCATAGCTGCAATTATATTACGTGCTTCCATCTCTGGATTTGAAGACTCAACTGCTTTTGTCCGCACTTTCAGTGCACGCTCCCTGAATGCAGCCTGGATACGTGCAGCTGCATCTGCAGCTGTACGATAAGCTGCTAAACTATCTTTCAGATTTAGCTCTTCCTCTGTGAAGTTCCCAGGGTTTATTGATTCAGTAGTCGTCTGGAGTGAACCACTGATATTTCCAGCTAATGTCATATCCTTAAATTGTGCAACTAAAGCCTTCTCAGCGAGATAAGCCCCCAAACCCTCATGACCATTTTTAGATGCAAGATCAGAAGCAGTACATCCGCCAAGGTTTTCTGAAGTGGGATCTGTGACCAAATTTGGTTTTGCTCCAGCAGATAAAAGAGTTGCAGCCATTTTTTCCCTGACAGTCCAAATGCTCAACTATAAACAACCTTATACTTGAAATGACCAAAACAATCGAAAATATATGTTCCATGTTAGTTCTACTTTCTTTATCGCTGGTGCGAAGAAATGAGGTGAACGTGGGTCAGACAGGTTGGTAGACAGCAATTCAACTTCAACACAACCAAAGGTGTAACGACTATTTTAAACAGTTTACATAAGCAAAAGAACCACAAATAGAAAAGAAAGAATTGAATGATAGATAATTGCAACATTCCAGAGCTGTAACTAAGGATACCTTCCATAATATGCAGCCCAATGGAGAGCTGTCCATCCATATTTGTCTCGATAATCAAATGACAAACCGGACCAGGAAAACGGATATACAGCCCAAGTGTAATCTAGGATAGCACACAAATGGATAACTCCTTGACCTTGCTCGTCATGTTCTGAGATTTTAGATCCTTCCACAACTCTTTCCAATAGCCATTCCTGTAATCTGGTTTTCAAAGAGAGCTCAAACAAGCAGTCTTTTGCACGTGGGACAGATACTTTCTTGTCTTCAATTGATTTGATCAGACAGGCCCAATCGTCAATGATGCGAGAACATTTTCCAGCAAATGTTTTTGCATCTTTCAGTAAATCTTGATGTATTTTACTGGATAGGATATTAAGGCTCTTAGATGTAGAGAACAGCAGATGAGCAAGCCTCATTTGATTTCTAAATTCATCCCAATCAGATTTACTCTCCGGGGGTTCTGTCCAAACATGTACTGAAGGAGCTCGAAACTCAAAGCTCATGACTTGACTAATAGGTTTATTACCATCGAAACTTAAATATATGTTTACCAGTCCAGGGGTTTGAGGAGAAACTATGCAACGATATACCCCAGGTTGCAGAACTTCTGCAGGATAACAAGCATCTCCACAAACACAATTCAAGCTAGAACTTTCCAGATGTGATTGTTCTCCATGAAATTGCCCAATGACAAAGATCTGTAATCATAGACAAAAGGTATAACTGCTAGATCATAGCTCAAAAGACATGTTTATCTTGACCTTCTTGACCATGGCAAAGAACTTGGCAGACTATAAGAATAATATCTAAAAGTTTAAAGAGGTAAAAGAAAATCACTTTGATAACTGAACATATCACATTCACAAAACAAGTCAATGTCCACAGTATGCTAACCTTTTTCTCCTTTTTTTCCTGAAAAGCTAACTAATTCTAATTCTCAACCTAAAATGTTATGTCAGGTCAGGTCTAACAAAGCACTTATTTTCTTCTAAAGCAAAATGATATTGAACACATTTTCCTTGTTTCTTTAAAAATGAAAAAAGTAACACAAACACATGAAGAGTAATTAAGCTTCCTTATTTTCTGATATGATCACTTGTGTTCTATAGAGTTTACTTAAAGCCAATATCATGACAGACAACATTTTTCTTCTTGCAAAGATGTGTGAAGAAAGGACCTTTGTTTCTTCAGTTGAAGGAGCCCACGCAGGCGATATTTCTGTTATGTTGAATATCTGCTCCCTTGCATATGATTGACCTGTTGACACTGAAGATTCGGGAGTTGGATCGTCTGTGGATTCTGGAGAATCAGTGATAAGGTAGTTCATCCACCTTCCAAAGCTATCCTGAGTTTGAAGTCTATCCTGATTCAGACTATCAAAGGAATCGCCTGTGCTTACTGTCATTACTCCAGACTCGCTCTTCTCAAAACTTGAAGTCATTTGATCATCCACTGTCTGGAAGGTGATCTCATTTGAATTGTTGACTGTAGAAATTCTCTCAAGAGAAGAGGAGACACCCTACAAGTACCAATATTAGTAGCCAACTAAAAGAAAGGGAAAAAAAAGAAGATATTACCAAGCATCATTCAGTTCAAACGAAAGAAAGATAAAACAGATGGAAGGTATTTGACAATTGCTAAGGATGGATTTAAAGCAGGAGTAAAACTTTGATCCTTAAATGATACATAGATAGCATACACAACATGATCAGATCACATATACACATGGTGTGTGAATGCATGAAATTAAATAACAAATGAACACTGCAAGGAGTAAGTGGAAGATAATCTTATTCAAGTGTGCAAAATTGAAATTAAGAACACCATATCCTCAAAAGGTTGTGTTCAAGGGAGTAAACATATTACAGTACATCGTACATGTGAGTTGCTAAGTCGAGGAAGACATCGTTTTACTACTCTTAATTAGGTGTATCTCATTCCAAGTCACCACACTCCTACACCAAGATGATTACTCTAGCTTCTTATAGTATATAGTTGATTTTAAACTTCAATAAAACAGGATTTCTATTGGTTTTTGGTAATACCAATAAGATGGAAGTATATCTCAGCATGTTGGTGCAAAGCAAGATACTAAGAATTTCAATCAAGTATCAAAATCAACTTGTCAATTTATTTGATCATAAATACATACCAGTAGTTCTACATAACTCTCTACTTCTGATTTTAAGGTATACACTAATTAAGTTATTTAATCTCAGATGAAGAGTATTTATTTTAGGAAATTAAGTAGAACATCTTTTGTAGAGCTTGCTCTCTGATGAACCATATTTCCCTAAAATAGCTCAAGGGGAAAGGTTCTTCCCTAAGATACTATTACAACCACCAATGTAGAACTACAAAATTATCCAAATCAAAGAACACTACTTGTCTTTTCATTGATAGCATAAGATATGTGAAGATATAAATAGATCATAACAGCAACATAGAGAAGATAAAAATGATGAGAGAAAAATGTGAGTTGGAGGACAATTACACCAGTGAAGCAAGCTGCATATATCTACTCACATTGAGGCTGTAACCATTTAATTCACATAGATTGTGTTGCTCATATGAAGTGTGCTGTACAGAAGCAGTTTTACCTCCTGCTGCAAAATTTACGTAAATACTTAATAAATAACTATTTTTATGTTAACCAAAAAAAAAAACTATTTTTATGAGTGTAAATAATAAATAATGTTTATAAGGTACATAATAGCATCACGCATATACCTTGCTGGGTAGCAACTATCTTGTTGGGATCACCAGGTGCCAACAGATCATCCCATTCAAGTGTGTTAATCTCAAGTAGTCTCTGTTCATGATTTTGGACGGTCATATCCCTGTTAGGTTCTGTCAATCAGTAGAAGACAGGACTTTAATCTAGCCAATTTTGAATGAGCAAAAAAGGTTTTGAACATATTCCGAGATTGCAATTAGGTCCAGGCTCTAGTAGCATAAACAGAATAGGAGTACCATATTTTTGCACATATGTGAAACATCCTATAAAAAATTTAACTCAATTTTCATCAAGAGAAACTTTTCTATGCTTTCGTTTACAGCTATGGCTATGACTGAAGATTAATCAGCCACTTTTAACATCAATAGGAGGTTCACTTCAAGCTATCGACACTTTCATTAATATATAATGTGCAAAAAGATATCATTTCTACAAAGTTAATTTGATAGTACCTAAATGTGCATGTCGGCTAGCGGAATATTGCTGATCAACAGCTGAATCAAGTTCTCCTGATAAAACCCAAGAAGCAGACAGATCAGCAGGATCGGACAATGCCGAACCAGAACTAACTGGGGCAACTGGAGAACCCTGTGCAACTGTACTGTTGGAGGAAACCTGTGATTGTACAGTGAACATAGCCAATAACTGTTTGTATTAACACACTGTTGGAGGAAACCTGTGATTGTACAGTGAACATAGGAAACAAACCTCTTGAGTTTCACGATAATGGACAAGGACTACGTGTTCGAGAGTCCTGTGAAGCAGAGAAATTGTCAAAATCATACTTCTAGGGATACATCCTTTTTTGTGTAACTGCTATAGAAGCCATTAAGTTTTAACCAAAGAATAACAAGAAACTGGGAAATTTTTTTGAGGACCTATGAACTAGAATTATTCATACTTGTCAAGCAGCCAGTAGCATCTTCGAACAAAGGTTGTCTTATCTTCTCCATGTGCATAGTATACGTGTATTCGTTCATCATTACCAACCTGCAATAAGAAACAGATTGAAATTCATCTTTCTGGAAGGATTCCAAACTGGCCCTCAATCAAGAAAACTTCATATAGCATTTAGAAGAGTGCACATTCTGTTTTAGTGGAGAAGAGAACAGAAAAAAACAAGGAAGAAATAGAAATTTAAACAACAAAAGTCCACCTCCCTTTTCCAGCTGAGAAACTTATTTACTGAGCATCCACAAAAGATTCACAACTTTTATGCACCAAAGTAGAATGACAACAGCAGCTCAGCAAAAAAAGTACTAACAATAATAATAGAAAAAACAAGAACAACCAGTCTTCCAAAGATCAATCATCCAAAGATCAATCATCCAAAGATTCTGTACAAATGAAAAAACCAGGAAATGAAGTACCAAATGCACAACATCTCGCATAAGTATTGGGGTGCAGTGCAGGAAGCTTACCAGTTACATACCTGCGCCAATCACTTTGAGTCAAATATAAAACGGAAGTGATTTAGCAGGAGATACAATGGAAGTTCAAAATAAGACTATCTAATTGGAGAAACCAGCGAAGACAAAAAACACTATTTCCATCTGTGTAAGTCTTGATAGGCAGTGTAGGTGTTCGAAATAAGACTATCTAGACTTATTTACAGATAAAAACAAGGAATGGATGGCTTTTGAAATGACTATATGATAAGCAAATAGAACTTCTAGGAACTCTCCTTTAGCCAATATATGGCAGATCTATATATACTATCAGAATTCAGCCATTATACGTCTATACAATCATTTTAGATGTTGAGGTGAAAAGAAAATTTGTCTTTTATGCTATATGCCTCCTAGTATGCCCAACCTAATCACAAAATTCTAGTTGGTCAATGCATAGTTTCCATATATTCCATAAAGAAAGCATTCATCCTATATCGGTGCATCTTGTCTAACCACATTGAATTATGCACTAAAGAAGATAAGAATTGACAGACCACCAAAAAAGTTTTTCCCAACATTCACTGGAAATTTTCTGATGTTCTTCAATATATGTGTGACGGCCACATAATTCTCATCCTCACATAGGAACTG
The DNA here is from genome assembly GCA_029582245.1 of Solanum etuberosum. Classification (NCBI taxonomy): domain Eukaryota; kingdom Viridiplantae; phylum Streptophyta; class Magnoliopsida; order Solanales; family Solanaceae; genus Solanum; species Solanum etuberosum. The sequence goes on along the minus strand of JAJONR010001938.1, from coordinate 60,664 downwards.
TGATACAGGGAAAATGCAATTCAAAGGTTCAAATTTTCCTTTTTCCTATTCATTGCCTATGTTTGATCCCACTCATAATAATTTCATTATCGCCACTCAATAACTTCCTCCTATCATATGTACTAATCATCTCTTCAGTGCAATGTCAAATTTGACGACCAGCGGATTTGAATGATCATTTGCCTCCTTAAGTTTCTGCTACAAAACACTAATGCCAAAACATGTTTATAGGCTACAACCTTTACTTAGGGCAAATATTTTCAAATTAGCTATATTATAATCAAACCCACCTAGAAATTTATAGCAGAAATGGAAAATAATAAGCATCTATCCATTAGAAAAACACAAAGCTGGTAAACAAACAATCATGCAAGAAGACCATATTAAAGGCGGTTAAACCTCACTTTTAAGTGTTCATGAGCTTCTTTGACAGTTTTCCCATCCTTCTTCTTCTTCCAGTTATGTCCATCTCTCCGGAAATTTCTGAGCATCTTACGATCAAACAACACAATTGTGCCACCTATGCATTGGAAATCAAAGAATATTAGATGAAATCCATGATACCTTCCGTGTCCTAAAAACTTTTTTCTTTTCCATGAAGAATTCATGTTCGGTTTCCTTTAACAATAGATGGATTTCCAGAAAACAATCAAATCTTTGCAAGATCAAAACCATAAGAATCTCTTCATGCTCAGAATAAGGTTACTTTTAGGCAAGTTTACAGGCTTGACATTGATGTTGAGATACTTGTGGTTGCAAAGTATTGCATGAATCTCATTTGGTCGGAGCCACCTCATCTTCGATTCCTCCATTATGTTGGGAATATCCAAATCTATGCAAGAACCAGAGAATAACAACTGTAGTCAACTATGTAGATCCAAAATATTAAGTCAAAGAAAATTTGTAATCACAAGCAACAAAGCAAAGAAAATTGAGGCCAGTGCTGATCTCAACATAGCATTTTTTGTTGCAGTACATTATAAGTTTCACGTATCCATTATATGCAGTAGGGCTCTTCATTGCTCCAAATTGATTAGATCACTCGTTGAATTTCGAGCTTTCCTCTCTTTTGCGGTATACCAAAAAACAACTAGTACCAATTTAATCCCATTTTATCTTCGAACTGAACATAATCTCTTCTTTTACCATTATCAAGGACGGACTTTGATGGTATCAAATAAAGAAGACCAAATACCAAAGAAAAATATAACCTTTCTAGCCCATCCCTTTTCTATATGTGCTGCTAGACAGCTAGAGTTGAGAAACATCATCAATTACAAGGTTGTTTGAATTTTATCTCAAATACAGCATCCTTAATAAAGCACTCTCTTCCTATCAACTTGTTCCTAGGAATTAATCTTAGCATTAAGGTAACATGTTCTTTTGTGGGAACTCTTTTTTGTATCTAATCAGCAGTTACGCCCTAAATTCAAGTAACTCAAGCAGCAGTACCTAATCATCGACCTCGTTACCTTCCTATCTAAGTTAAAGTAAGCATTTTCTTCAAAAGGATTAAATTTGCAATACAGAAAGAAAAGGAGATAACAAAATAGCAATGTACAAAACAAGTGTAGTAATAAATATCAATACACGTTGAAGAAAAAGAAACTATGCCACACCTAAATTATACTATTAGAAGAAGTACATTCCTATCTAAGTTAAAATAAGCATTTTCCACGGAAGGATTATATTTGCAATACAGAAAGAAAAAGATATAACAAAATAGCAATGTACAAAACAAGTGTAGCAACAGATATTAATACACATTGGAGAAAAAAGAGTACCTAAATCATACTACTAGAAGTACAACAAATTACTACCTACAAACATTCTATCCTAATCATCAAACTTGCAGTGTACAAAACAAGTTTACCAATAGATATCAATACACATGGGAGTAAAAGGAACTACCTAAACCATACTGCTAGAAGTGCAACAACATCAACTACCTACAAACCTTCTGTCCTAATCATCAACCTTGCAATGTACAAAACAAGTGTAGCAATAAATATCAATATACAAAGAAACTATGCAATACCTTAACCATGCTACTAGAAGTGCTACTACCTACAAACATTCTATCCTAATCCTCAACCTCAATAACTTCCTATCTAAGTTATAAGCATTTTTCTCGAAAAGGATTTAGATTTGCAATAAACAGGAGGGCATATATTTTTCGCTACAGAGATAAAATAGTACCTTGCATAGTGCGGAACCCATGAATTTCACAACCTACCAGTCTTCCTGATACGCTACTTTCCATTGCAAAAACAGAACTCAAAATCGAAGCAAAACTGCGTAATTAATCAATCAAAATCAATCCACCAAACTATGTATAATTTGAAAACCGAATTGTGTGCGTTACGAAACTTGCTGAATGAACATTCAACGTCTAATTAAACATTGATTGAGCTTAAGATCTTCCATTAATGTGCACATCAATGGCGTTTTTTTGCCGGTCAAATTTGTAAGCCAATAGAAATAAGCATACGTTTTGCATTTTGCTACTTTTTCATTGGTTGACCGGGTCGGGTCGGGTCGGTCGATTTATTGACTCTTGTGTGGGTTGGATCGGGTCAATTGGAATTCTAACCCATATTTTTGTTGATGGCTGATGTGGATTAACCCATATGCGTGTCGGTTTAGGTATCTATATCTTTTTTAGATTTAATACATGAACATTTCCTTTAATTTTGATTTCAACTGGTATATATTTTCTTTAGTTTTTTTGTGTATATAAGTAGACATTTGAATCTGTATGAAATTGAACAAGTAAACACACACGTGTTCTACATGGCATCGTACAAAAGTTGACATGTAGGATGAGTGTATCTCATACAAATTGTCATGTAGAACGTGTGTGTCTACTTGTCCATGTGCAAGCGCAAAACTGGAGGACATAAATATAAGTTGAGGCTAGATCTATCGATATGGCATAGGTCTGGCCCAACTCGTGATTTGATAATAGTGGAACGGGACGGAACATCGGGTATATCCTCGCTATCCCGGATTAACAACGTCTCAGCTCCGGCCAAACCTCACCAATGTCGTCCCGTTGTTGGGCCAGCCCCTCAAATCCTAACTCACAGATTTCGATCCTATCTCATTTGCTAGTCTTATTTTCGTATCTTTTTTTTTTAGATTTATCATTTAAATTGTAGATATGTGACGTTATATAACGATAGAGAATGATGATGTGTGTTATGTACATGAACATGAACATTTATTACTTAACATATTATTTTCTCACATTTAAAATTACTTAAGCATTCTAAGTTTATTATGATTTGATGTAATGTAGAATACAAATTTATTATTTGTTCGTTTGTGAATTACGCATAGTTAAATGGGATAAAGATAAAGTAAACACTTGCCAAGTGGTGTCACTTGGACCACTTGTGATATATTAGACAATTTTGTTTCCTAATTACTCTACTAACATGGTGTGTTTGTTCATAATCTCTGCCTAATTAAATTCATGAAATTCATAATCTCTCATTTTCGTCCATCATTGTCTAATTAATAGTAGTAGTTAATAAGAATTAGTTTCTGTTTTTGTTTTCATTTCTATCCCACATAAATGCTAGAATGTATCGCTATTATACATTGAATGATATGATCTTATATTACAGACGAAGTTAGGAATCTAATTGAAATTTATTAATATAATTTGTGCTTATATAGCTCGATCACTATTCATATTATGAACGTATGATAATAATAACTGGAATATACTTATAACCTCTACAATAATCCCAATTCACATCCCTAATTATATGCGATTGTACATAAATTATTAGTATAACTTAATTATGATATATATATATATATTATTACCTCATACATAAGTTTTGAATTTAAATTACTAATTTCCCTTTTTAGTAAAATATTTTTTGCTTGATGTGTTTTGCATGTCATTCTAATCTAAATTAATTGGAACAATAAAATATAAGAGATTTTCTATATTTAATTATACGTGTTTTGAATTTGAATTATTAATTTCCCTTTTTAGTAAAATATTTTTCACTTGATAAGTTTTCATGTGGCTCAAATCTAAATTAATCAGATAAAGGAGAATCTTCTATATATAATTATAAGTTTTGAATTTAAATTATCAATTACTCTTTTTCGTAAAATGTTTTTTCACTTGATGAGTTTTTATGTGTCCCAATCTAAATTAATTGGATCAATGAGAAAAAGAAGAATCCTTCTATCATTAATTTAAGTTTTAAATTGAAATTATTATTGTACTTTTTTTTTTGATTCATTTTCCTTTTTAATCGATCCTAAAAAAGGGTATATTTATGTATTTAGTAATAATTTAACTTTAAAATATCACGGCTAATAAAATGATTCTTATCTGACATATTTTAAACAATAATTTTTTAAAATATTTCTTTCTTAGACTTTATATGAAGTGAATTTAGTAATTCTTTTTTTTTAATGGGATAAAACATAAGTATTCCTAAATTATAACCAAAATCTCAAAGATATACCTTAACTAAATTAAGATCTTATGACTCCTAAATTCATTTTTTTAATAATTTTATACATCTTTTTGACTTAGATGACATCTAAATATCTCTCACGCGCCTCAATTACGTGAGTCACAAAGTGTGTCATTTAAGCCAAAATCTGTATAAAATTACAAAATAAATAAGTTTGGAGTAATAGAATGAGGTGTGTCTATAAGATATCGGTACTACAATATTATTATTTATTTAAGATAAAAGGATAAGGGGGACAAACCTTCTATAATTAGAAGATATGCTCTACATATAAATAGTGTTGTTTTCCCTGGATTTGTGTGGAGTCTCTGTTTTTTAGAGAGAGAAAGTACGAGAGTGTGTGTGTTTTTAGAGAGAGAAAGAGGGAGAGATTGTGTTTTTAGAGAGAGAAAGTGGGAGAGAGAGTGTGTTTTTAGAGAGAGAAATGGCTCCGGAGAGAGATATTGATGATCTTCCCAGGAACAAGGCGAACTACACGGCGTTAACTCCGTTATGGTTTTTAGAGAGGGCGGCGACTGTATTTCCTAATCGGAAATCGTTAATTCACGGCTCCGTTGAGTACACGTGGCATCAGACTTACCGGCGTTGCCGTCAATTAGCCTCTGCTTTAACTAAAAACTCCGTCACCTTTGGAAGCACGGTAAGTTTTCAGTTACTTTTTCTAATTTTTATGTTCGATCGAATGTTTATACCGAATCAATATATAATTCACGTATATGTACATGCACTTTTTTTTTTCACATAGTCATTACTCCTATCTCATTAAATAACTTAATCATGATTAATTAGTTTGGTTTGCTATAAACATGTGACTAACTTGATGTTAAAGATGATCATCAATAATTACTTATCTAAAATATTAAAAAGCATTAAATTTTTTTTATACTAAATCGATTTATTGTATTTTTTGTTAATTTTTTTTTGTTGTGCGTGTGTTTTGGTCTTATTATAGTTTCCATTAGCGCATCAACAAAGTCTGTGATGGAATGATAAGTTTGGTCAGTTCTCAGATTCGAGGCTTTTAGTATGACGTCCTTTTGTTAGAGTCACTTTACCTCCAATGTGCGTGAATCTGAATTTAATCGAACTTAACTGAACATCAACCATGAAACCAAAAAAATAAAAAATAATCCATATGACCTTAACAAAATGAACAAGAAATTAAAATTTTAGATTTCATGTTTTTGGATCAAGAGGATATTATTATTATTATTATTATTTATTTATTTGTAACTGTATACACCGCCTTTTATTATTTGCTCTGTCGTCTATTGCAATTTGTCTCAACATATTAAATGAACCTAGAAAAAATGCAGAAACCTCCAATTAGTTTGTTATGGACATCAATATTTCTTGTTCATTTAATGAAATGTATTGTTGTTGACGTATTCCCATGGATGGTCTAGTAAGTTCTTTTTTTGTACTTGATCCGAGAGCCTTTTGAAAACAATATCTCTACCTCCACGAGGTAGAGGTAGGAGTAAGGTCTTTAATTAAAAATTAGCTTTAGACCTCCAATTGTGTTGAACCGCGCTTGAATATAGCAGTTGCTCTATTAAGTCCTTGTTTTTTCTGCTTGATTGGCAGGTTGCAGTTATTGCCCCAAATGTCCCGGCTATGTATGAAGCTCATTTCGGAATTCCAATGTCTGGAGCTGTTATAAATGCTGTGAATGTTCGTTTAAATGCACAAACAATTGCTTTTCTTTTGGGACATTGCTCAGCTTCTATTGTCATGGTGGATCAAGAGTATTTTCCGTTGGCTGAGGAAGCGTTAAAAGTATGGGCAAATAACAGTAAAGGAAACTTTAATGCTCCACTTTTGATTGTAATTGCTGATAAAAACTGTGATCCAACACCAGTTCAATATGCTCTTGAGAAAGGGGCAATTGAATATGAGAAATTCGTAGAAACTGGTGATCCAGACTTTACGTGGAAGGCACCAGAGGATGAATGGCAAACCATTGCTTTGGGCTATACTTCCGGCACAACAGCTAGTCCTAAAGGAGTGGTGTTGCACCATCGTGGCGCTTATATTATGGCTATGAGTAATGCGGTCGTTTGGAGTATGCCAGAGGGAGCTGTGTATCTGTGGACTCTACCATTGTTCCATTGTAATGGTTGGTGTTTCGTTTGGACACTTGCTACGATTTGTGGGACTAACATATGTCTTAGACAGGTAATTCCTTGTTTCTTTTTCTTCCCGATTGTAATTAGAGTAACATAAACGAATGCAAGTGTAACTGTTTTATCTTTCACCATATCGCGTAAATCTGACATTTAGAGAAAATATAAACCATATAGAATGGACAGGGTAATAACATTGGGTACTATTATGAAATCTGACTTTGATTGTATTGTTTTCCATTTCGCTTAGTATGTTTGAAGTCTTAATTTCGAATATCTTGCATGTAGGTAACCGCTAAGGCTGTTTATTCAGCCATAGCGCATCTTGGTGTGACTCATTTTTCTGCTGCACCGGTGGTACTCAACACCATAGTTAACTCCCCAAAAGAGGAGACTATCCTTCCTCTGCCTCGTCTTGTGCACGTAAGCACAGCTGGTGCTTCTCCTCCTCCATCTGTACTTGCTGCAATGTCACAACGTGGTTTCCGTGTCTTACACACTTATGGCCTTTCTGAAACCTATGGTCCATCCACTCTATGCACGTGGAAGCCCGAGTGGGATCTACTTCCTCTAGACGTCCAAGCACGTCTACAAGCACGCCAAGGTGTCAGATACGTTGGTTTAGAGCATTTAGACGTTGTCAGTACAAACGACATGAAACCTGTTCCAGCAGATGGAAAAACAATAGGGGAGATCGTCTTTAGAGGTAATATTGTAATGAAAGGTTACCTAAAGAATCGGAAAGCTAACGAGGAAGCTTTTGCTGGAGGCTGGTATCATTCGGGTGATCTTGCAGTTAAACATCCAGACGGATACATAGAAATCAAAGACAGATCAAAGGACATCATCATTTCTGGAGGTGAAAACATAAGTAGTGTAGAAGTCGAGAATATCCTCTACTTACATCCTGCAATACTCGAGGTCTCTGTAGTTGCAAGGCCTGACGAGCAATGGGGTGAGTCACCATGTGCATTCGTGACATTGAAGCCTGATTTGAAGGAAACAGATCAACAGAAGTTGGCTGAAGATATCATCAACTTCAGTCGATCGAAAATGCCCAAGTATTGGGTTCCAAAATCAGTTATTTTTGGACCATTGCCAAAGACTGCTACTGGGAAAATACAAAAGCATTTGTTGAGGGCAAAGGCAAAGGAAATGGGACCAATGAAGAAGAGTAGATTATAATTACAATCTAAGTTGCGCGACTCTTCACTTTTGATGCGATTTTTCAAGAATACACTTTTTTGGCGAATCCGACTCGCACCCCTTGACATTTTTGAAGAGTCCGAGCAACATAGATTATAATGATCCATAAATAATGTAGAAGTATATATGTTTTCTCATTATTAGTACGGTTATATACTTCACTTTATCAAGAAAATAATACAATTCAACACGTCTATCTTTTATCTTTGTTGTACATAAATAAAACTTAGAATTATCTTCTTAATCGTTGAATCGTTACTATCTTGTAAGACCTACAAATCTTTAAATTAGTATCATGACTTAGTTAACGATAAGACACACTGAAGGAAAAAAATGATATCTACTGGTCGGAATTATATGGTACGTATGAGTTGTGAGTGACCTCTATCCTTGTTAACCGTAGGAATTTTTATATTATAAGGAGTGAACTATTAGGTGAATTGAGATTATTGATTGTTATAACATGTCTTATAAATGCATAAAAGTGAATATTGAATATTTGAAATATCCAAAATGATTAATCCAAAATCGAACTTTTAAAAAAAATCTAATCTAATGTGAGCTTATTTGATTTATAATTTCTTCAATTCGAAAATTAAAATCTCAAACGAAAATTTTCATATCCAATCTGAACCGCCTCGGGGTTCATATAGAACCTTAACTGAAAATGATCTCTCTTTTCTTTGCATTAAACCAATCGAACAAAAAAAAATGAGTTGATTTGTTACTAACAAAGTAAAATGAAGTCCCATCACGATTTTCAAATATTTGTGATTTATCTTTAAGTTCTTTGTTGTTGTTTTTTATATGAAAGAATTAACCTCGTCCACTTATTGGCTTAAGTTACAAATATGGGAAAATTAGCAAATTAGTCACAATTCCTAACATAATTATTAAAAATATTTACACTTTAAAATAATTATTAAAAATGTCAATATGTCAATACTTTATAAAATAAATTGTATCTTAATATAATTAATTTCCTTTCCTTTTATTTCTCAAATCATGCAATATTGGACCATTTTTTACTCCGGTAAAAAAATTAAAAAATACACACATTACTCATATTTCTAGGTTTTACCCCAAATCACTCCTTTCTCTCTCTTCCCCCTTTTACCATCGTTATCTCCTTTTCTTGTTCAAGAAAATCAACTATTCAAATTTACTACACTTTGTTTAAGAAATTTCACAATTAATTCAAAAGATTTTTCACTCATTGATAAAGGTAAATTCGAAGTCAACAAGTATTTGTGAGATTTCTTGTGATTTTGTTTTCATATTCACCAAGTATTTTGTATTTTGGATTTTCCGTCTTTTAAACAATATTGTTCGATTTTTTGTGAGTTTGTTTTCATATTCACCAAGTATTTTGTGAGATTTCTCTTTTTATGTATTTCAGATTTTTCATTTTTTAAACACTATTGTTTGATTTTTTTTGTGATCTTGTTTTCAATATTGTATATTGTTTGATTTTTTATACATTCATATTTAATAATTTCGAATTTTGATAATAGAGTTACTAATGCACAGGTGAATACGAATTTGGATTTGGATTTGGTGAACAAAAATCGGAAAAAAGAAACATAGCAGACGAAGAAGAAGAAGAAAGAGAGAGTCAGACAAGAAGGTTGCAAAAATTGTATTCATATTAATTTTTGTTTGTCAATTGTTTTTCTTTTATTATTTTTATTTAGAACATTGCATTTTTTTTTTAGTCATTCCAATAGGTATGCCAAATGGATTTGTATTTATTAAGCATAGATATATCCTTTTTTTTTTCTCAGTCAATTTGTAATTTCTTTAGAATATTGTATCCTTCCTCAACATATTGTATTATTTCCACTATGTATGCTGGGTTTTTTTTTCCAGAATCTTGTATTCCTATTTCTTTCACAATCAATTTTTTTTAGAATATTGTATCATTCCTCAACAAATTATATTATTTCCACCATATATGCTATTTTTTTCAGAATCTTGTATCCTTTCATAAATCATATTCATATGTAATTATTAGATTATATTGTGATACAATCAGTAATATTTTTATAATACAAATAAAAGAAAAATATATTTGGCAGTCATGTAATACAATTTTGACCACTGGGATACAATCCAGTATATTGACATTTTGAAAATTTTCCCAATGAATAATCGATAGATATATAATGGCTGAATACATAAACAGATCTCTAAACTTGTTGGGTTTTTTCCTTCAGGTACCTCAACTACGCCATTTTCCTATTGAATCCTTGAACCACCCATAATTTGTTCATTTTAAATATTGTTGGCTGATGTGGTTCAAGAATTCAATAGGAAAATGATGTAGTTGAGATACCTGAGAGGAAAAACCCAACAAGTTTAGGGGCCTGTTTATGAGTTCCACCATATATAATAGATGTATAATCTTTGTATATTGGTTAAGAAATGTAATTAATAAATTTGGTAGGTTATTTGTGTAGATATTCATGCAAAGTATTAAGTATTTATTGATTTAGTAAATCTAGATTCATATTATATAGAGCATGTTAAAAAAGTAAGTGTTTTTTTTGTTCGTAATTTGAACTCGAGATATATGATTAAGGTTGATATTTGCAAGGATTGGATAATCCTATTGTTATGTATCCTTCATTTGGATTTCTAGCAAATGAAGTTGAGGCAATTAGGATAAAGCTTATCTGTTAATTGTGTGGTTAATGAATTAGATACTTGGACTAATTCAACCCCTTAATTAGAGACATAAATTTTTCATATCAAAATTTGTCTCACACATACCATATTGTCTCTTACCCATAAAGGTACATTTCACTCTTGTTAGATTTGACGTGAGAGACTATATTGACTATGTTATTATTGTACACATACCACACTCATATACCTCAATTCTCTTTTACTTTATGTATTCAGTATTCAAAGTTTAATCGGATTAATTTAAGATTTCTATTGAACTGGTTTCTCCTTGCATATATATCAACCGTATTAGCATTATTCTCAGAGTTTCTGATTGTATAATATTATTGTATTGAGTAAGTTCACTATCAGAAGCATATTCAAGACTTGAAAATATTATTTTCAGATTCTGATCCTCATAAATTATTGTTTTCTAAATTTTATAATTTAAACATATAAATAAAATTTTAAGACCAGTACATATAAATTTGACCTAATTAAAAATGAAGGAATTCCGACCGGTAATCTCACAACCTGTATAGTCCCACCACAAAATTTGGTCTCTCTTTTCTTTGCACTTGGCAAAAATAGAACCAAAAAGTGAGTTGTTTTTCCTTCTCATAATTATACATAGCAATTTTGGGAGCCTTATCATCTTTGGATTCTCATTCATGAGTGCCACACCTTTTAAATTCTTTTTAATTTCTTACAATTTATAAAATTAATAATGTGTGATGAACTCATATCAATAATAAATTTGGTTAAAACTTTGCATTATATTCACTACAAAAAATCGCTTATTAGAATACATATTGTATGTGTATATTAAGAATAACTTTTTTACTTCGGAAAAATATAGATAAAATTTACGTATATTTTACTCTTCTCAAATCTTACATATGTGAATATACTGAATATGTTGTTGCGTATAAGATTATTGACAAATGGGGAAAAGCCTAACAAATCATAAAAAGTTATTTTTCATTAATTATTCAGTCTATTTTGTTCTTTTCTAATCTGTTTATTTTAAGTACCACATAGTTGACATCTTTTGTATACACCTTTCCTTTTTTTTTCTTTTTACTTTTAAGTAGACCTTTTTTTTTTCTTTTTTTTTTAACTTTTCCTTTTTCTTTTTTTCACTTTAGATAGATACCACAAAGTTATAAATTTGTATTTACGTTTACATCTAATTACGTTTTATTTACCTAATGCATATTTGAAACATAAGGCTAAATGCATAATATATAAATAAGTCTTTTAATTTGATTTAAGTTAATATCTATGACCAAATTTTAAAGCACAATTATGTTTACTATAACTTATTCAAACGGTCATCGAGATATAGCACAAGTACCCTCTAGACTATGATCAAAATAAGTTTGGGAGTAATATGACCTTAGTTTAATTAAGGTGTGTCTCTGAGATTTCGATTATCGTTTAGGGGATACTTGTGTCTTATCCCAATGGTCATCCAAGTTGTGAAAACAATACAGTAAAATTACGCTTAATCTTGTTTACTATTCGTCACGTCAATCATCCGAAAAACAAAACTACTAGTATGGAGTTAGTCAATACTTCTTCCTTCAATCTTGTTTGCTATTCTTCACTCACACAATATTATTAGATTGAACTTTTGTCCATCAATCATTATAATTCCTCATTACTATTTTCCGTATTTTGAATCCTCTTATTTCAACTTGTTAAAAAATATTTAAACAGGTATCAAATAAATTAAATAATATTACTTTATATTAATTTGGAGGACACCAAACCTTATAAACAGGTCCATTAAGAGTTGGCTAGAATATTCTCAATTTAAGGTGCTTGTAATAGCACTAGTACTAATAGACAAACATAACAAATTAGGTGTGTGTTGACTACATGTTTGCATGAATTTTGGAAACTAACTACACTTTTTAATTTGGTTTTATTTGTACCTACCCACCCCACTTCTTCTTTTTTCTCGATTCAAATCTGAGATCTTTTTAATTAATAGTGAAAGGCTAGCTACCTAGCTTCATATTATTCTGCCTTATTCTTAAATGGTACTATATACCGATAAATACAACTTTCTCCCCCCTTTTACTTTTCTTATATTCGGGTTAATGGATTTAAAAGTAAATTTCAGTCGTCCATATAAACAACATCGATCAGGATGGTTTAGTATTCGATTCGATATTTTCAAAATTTGATTTCGATAGATATCAAATATCATACTTTCAAAGTTTGGGGCAATATATTCCTGCTGTTTAATTTTTTTTGAACTCAACTTTTCAATCAATGAATATGAATTAATTTATTTTGATTAATTAATTTGACCAATAAAATAAATTATTCATTTAGTTTTTCTATGTTAGTCAAATGTATATTTTCAAGACTAATAACTCACAAGGGCAAAATAGAAAGAATATTATAATTTATGATTGATTTTATGATATGACTAGTATTATGAACCAACTATTTATAGTAAGGATGACATATAAAAAGTAACATAGATAGTAATAATTATTTTTAATCAGGCGTCTCAAATTCAATTTTTTATTTTTATCCGAATTAAATTTATCAGACTCCAAAACGAATATTGAATCCGTACGAAAATTCTAGTTCGGAGTTGAGCGGCAAATACAAACTGAATTTGCTTCAAATTGCCAAAAGTAAAATAAAACCAAATTTTTAATGGCGCCGTTTACAATTAAAACCCTTTTTTTTGGCGGGTAAGACTATTAAATCAAAATTTTCATAAAAGGGTATTTTAGTCTTTTCATCTCCCGATCTTCTAGGGTTTTTCCGTACTCAGTTTCCTTATAAACCCCTCCAATTTTATTTTTTTTCGGCTACGACTCTTTTATATTTTGTCCGTTCATCATTATCTTCTCTATCATTCTCGCAGCCTCTGTTTTTTTTTCTTCATGTCGGTTTATCTGTATCTTCTTAGTTTCAGTTTTTATTGAGCTGAACTTCAATTTATTGAGTTTTTTGTTCATTGTGTGTATTGAAGTTGAGCTTGTTAGTTGAGTTGGAGGAAGTTTTTCTGATTTTTTTCTGCTAATTTGGGGATAAAAAGTGGTTATTCAGCTGGTTTTTGCTGTTTTGTCATCTGGGTCGTGCTTAGTTTTTGGTGAAAAACATTTGTTTGTGTGAGTTGTGATCGTTGAGCAGTGGTTGATCAAGTCGTTTTTTTTCTTCATTTTCCTTGAGTTATAGCTGAGGTAGAAGAAGTTTCTCTGGTTTTTTTTTTCCTGTTAATTTGGGGATAAGCGTTCTTTATTCAGCTGTTATTTTTTTCATTTTATCATCTGGGTATTGTTTAGTTTCTGGTAAAAAACACTTGGTTGTGAGTTGTGATCGTTGAGCAGTGGTTGCTCAGGGTGTTTTTTCTTCATTTTCCTTAAGTTATAGCTGAGGTAGAAGAAGTTTCTCTGGGTTTTTATGTTAATTTGGGGATAAACGATTTTTATTCAGCTGTTTTTTTTTTCATTTTATCATCTGGGTTGTGCTTAGTTTCTGGTAAAAAAACACTTGGTTGTGAGTTGTGATTGTTGAACAGTGGTTAATCAAGGTGTTGCTTTCTTTGCTTTTGTTAAGTTGTGCTAATTAGCAGAATTAGAAGAAGTTTCTTCGATTTTTTTCTGCTAATTTGGGGATAAACGTTCTTTATTCAGCTGGTTTTTTCCATTTTATCATTTGGGTCTAGTAAACAGCTCGTAATTTTGAGGTCTGATTGTTGAGAAGTGGTTAATCCAATGGTGGATACAAGTGATAAAGTGAGTTATTATGTGATACCCTTTTGTCATTTGATCATAATTTTCCCCCTTTTTTTGTTGATTAGTGTTGATATGAATTTGTTCTTTATGGTTTTTAGGTTCAAGGGACTGGTGAGATGATTGGGCAAAATCAAACCCCGGAAAGGGTCTCATCAGAGACCAATCAAAAAACTTGTGTTGATTGTGGAACCACAAAAACTCCTCTGTGGAGAGGAGGACCTGCTGGACCTAAGGTCAGTAATTTGGTCTTATTTTACTTGTCAATTTCGGTTGTGTAGTTCGTTTTGTTTCATCTTATATGCTAGTGTTTGATTGAGCTTGAAATGGTATTTGGACTTGTATAATTGTTATAGGAATAGTTAAACAATGATTATTGTCGAAAATTAGTTGAATTGTATTCTTGAAAGTTACATGTAGAAGGATTACTTACCGTGGAATTGTGCTAGATAATTGTGATATGTCCAATCAAAGGAAGTTTCATAAATAGAAATTTGTGCTTGTCGTTTTGGATACGTTGCTTGGACTCTCCAAGATGTTGCCTCACCGATATAAAAAATGCACTATTGGGTGATTGAACATACCCTTAGTTTCTTTTTTGAAGAGTTTGAGCAACATGTTTTGGTCTTAGTGGCTTAACTAAGATTTAAAATATACAGAAATTGAACCTACAAAGAAGCCATGGTGGTTCAATATCTTTTATATACATAGTGTAATTTTTCAATGAAGGTGGTTTGGATATAGTACCTAGCAGCGAGCGTCGCTACTTTTGGTCTATAGTCCCAACTTGGCTTGTAAATGTGTTTGGGTTTGAGATTGTGATTGTGATTGTACCAAAATGATCTTTTACTTTGTGAGTTACGACACATTTTATAATAGGGTGTCTATGATTTTTCTCAAAAAATATTGAATCTAATGATTTGATCATGATGGCGAATGCAGTCATTGTGTAATGCATGTGGAATAAGGAGCAGGAAGAAGAGAAGAGCTCTTCTGGGATTGAACAAAGATGACAAGAAATCAAAGAAATCTTTGAATAAGAGCGTTGTTAATCATCATCATCAGAACCAGAGTAGCAATAGCAGTAGCAGTACAAGCAGCAGTGGAGAAAGTACGAGTAATGTAATAGTGAAGAACGAATGCATTCCATATAAGAAGCGATTACTGCATTTTGATCAAGAAGTCGGTTTGCAAAGACCAAGATCAAACTCCACACACAGAAGAAAGTTAGGTGAAGAAGAACAAGCAGCATTTTTGTTGATGGCTCTTTCATGTGGTTCTGTTTATGCTTAGTAGAGGAAGAAAATGTTGTACTTATTGTTGTGTTTGTAGTACCTTTTTCGGGTTGGTTGAGTAAGAGGGGATAGGTGTAAGAGTAGAATCTAGAATGATAAGTTAAAGAGCTTAATCAATTTGAGAGCTCATAAGAATGTAGACTTGAGGATTGTGTTGGTAGTTTAAACTCAATTAAATTTATTTTAATCTAAGTTGAGTTCGTGATTTATAAGTTAAGTGTTTGAGTTGTAGAAGCAGTTACTAATGTTTGTATTAGATAGTTTGTCTATGTCACAAATTCTTGAATTTTGTGTTGAATGCTTTGTGTATCAAACTGTTTTTGTTAGAGTTAATTGTGTATGCAACTCATTTGATCGATATGTTTGGACAAGGAATGTTAATCTTTTGAAAAAGATGGCCTTTTAGTTGGAGAAAGAAAAATAAACTAAAAATGCTTGTACTTAGTGGAGTTGTTGTAGTACATTTTTTGTTTGGTAGAGTGACAAGATAGGTGTTGAATAAAATGATTAATCTAAGTTCTATTACCTACCTCAAGTACTACTTTTGCTCTCTTTGTATTATAACACATTTTGATCTTGAGTTCTTCAAATATTTGTTTATAAAAGATAATATATGTGTGTAGGTCAATTCAACATCGATTTGTGTTTGAATACAAGAAAGTGATAATTAAGATATGAAACTCGTGAAAATGTGATAATTCAGATAGGTGAATGGAATTTTAATAATTGAGATATGAAACTTGTGAAAAAAATAATAATTTTAGATATTTTTACTCTTTATTATCATTGTTATATTATCAGACAACAGACCAATACATGTGAATCATATAGTAAAATTTGTCTCATTTTTGTTGGATGTATTCGTCACGTGGTTAAGCAAGCAACAGTAGAAGCATCTTCTTTTTCATGATTGAGGATTATTTTGTGAAATATTTTTCTTACTTTTTAGAAAAAGAGAAAACGAGATTATCGTTTTCTCTAAAACCATATTTAAATATCAAATGTTATTATATGTGCATAACAATCCATCACTATAAAAGAATATGATAATTTTCTTTGATACATAAATATACGAAAAGTAATGATTTTGGTTGAACTCACAAAGCTTAATAACAAACTAAGGAAATTCTAGATACTTAAGATTCAAATCTGAACACTAAAATCAATCCAGAAATGAGAAAAAATTCAAAATTATTCTACATTAGAGTGCAAATATTTGCTCAAAACCGGAATCCAGCGTCTAAAAATTAGCTTCAGTGAACGAAAAACGGAGTTTCATTGGTTCACTGAAGCTATAATTTTCAGCTGTGAAGCTGGTAATTAGCTTCAGTGAACGAAAAACGGAGTTTCTTCACATCTTACATTGGAAAATTTCCTAATGCATCCTGATTGTCGTCACCAAACTCATCATATTCAACCGGTTCAACACTAGTTTCTTGTTGTTGCTGGTACATAAAAGTTAATCCGAATTAGTAAAACGTGGGAGTTATGAGCTCAAGCAAGTTGGGGGAAGTTATATGAACCTTGAAAGGTAAACAAGTTGTTTCTGATAGACCCTCGACTCAAGGAAAAGCGTATCAAAGCAGATACTATGAAAAAATAAGAGTGCAAGAAGTTGTGTATAACCTTTGAAAGGACTAAAAGACTCCGAGATAACATAGGAACTAGTATTGAAGTGATGTAAAGATAACAAACTAAGACCAACCTGCTCGAGAAAGGTGCTCATGAGGTCCTCTTGATCAAATGGCTCAGGAAAAGTGGTACTCTGATAGCTTGAACCGGGATATCTTTCAGCGTTAACATGTGGACGAGACACAGGATTAACATGTCCAATTTCTTGCCCGCTAGAGAGAACTGCTTCTGCGGTGGGAGTATTACTATTTACATTCTGTCCACTCTGCTCCATTGACAAAATTCCGTGGTGTATACTAGAATGATAAGACGTATCAAAGGTTGATCCAACATTTTGCTGATACAGCTCGTCGAAAATATCATCAGAGTTAACATCTTCCTTAGTTGTTGACATTGCTGAATTACCACTCATAGGAAAGCTGCTTCCTGTCAACGATATGTTTTGATTCAATGAGCAATCTACCGCTGAAGATGATCCTCGGGGAACCTGATTGTACATACTATCTCGTGCATTGTGAACGGGACCATTCTGTGATAGGAACTTATTGGATTCTCGTAACTGTGGTTGAGAAATCCGTGCTACTGGCATATTCATTCCCAAGTAGGACGGATTTTGTTCCATGGCTGTTGGGATTCCATAGAGCAAGTTAACTTGCTTATTGCGATTGTTCATCTGTTGCTGACCTTGATATCTCAACATGGGATTTTCAAAGCTAAAATGGTTTCTCTGGTCTGCTAACGGAACAAATATCGGAGAATTTGTTGCAGGCCTACCCCATGTGGCAAGATTTTGAGCGGGAAGTTGACTAATAGGTGCAAGAGCTTGAAGACGGTTAGACATTGTCCCAATGGTTGCTTCCGAGTGTCCCATGAAAGCATTATTCAGTTCACTCTGATACTTCCGTAGAAGCAGTCGGTGTTTCTGCAGCAAATGGTTGCCACTAAATAAGTATTTCAATCAATCAATCGACCACGCCTCTAACAAGTACTCAATCAATCAATCAATCAATCAACTAATCAGTGTCGCCTATATGGATCATTTTGTTTCATTGTGTTATATTCTAGTTATTTTCACCATTGTTTCGACCTACTAACTAGTGAAGATATCAGGGGACATCTCGACTGACTACATGTTGCAAGATACATGAAATCATTCACCAAAAAAAGGTTTCGTAAACATGATATATATATACTACATTCTTGAAATGGGGAAAATGTACCTGAAGATGGCTAGCAACGTGTTCTCTTTTTAGCCCCGGAACATCCATCAGTTCCAGAATTTTCTTGGGAACTGCCTCTGTATGTGTAGATAGAGTTAAGACAACAAGGAATACACAGAAGATAATATTGACCGTTGATAAATTGTATAGTAGACATGTTTTCGACAGATCCATATTTCCACACAATTTTCTAGTATCGTAACAAAGAGACAGAAGCATGGAATTCAGGTAGGAATCACACTACTGAAGTGAGGTCTCTAAACCGAACACATTAAAAAAATCAGGAAGAAGAGAGAAGACATAAGACAAGACGGAAACTTGGTTATAATAACGATAACTCAGCTGATAAGAACTCTGTCTATCATGTGTAAAGTTGACAGATTTCTATCCACTTCTCGCGATAGAAACTAACCAAACAAATCTGGAAAAACAAAATCTTTTCCTTGGTGAGTATATAGTAAATTCCTGTTTAAAACAACAAGGCACGGTAAATTGAGAAAGATACATGTAAATGCATAAACGAAACACAAAACCTGAAAAAAAGACTACACATCAGGTAGTGTATGATTTTTATGAAACTTCTGATGCAAGATAACCAGACAATCAGAACAACATAGAATTACGTCAACAAAATTAGAAATTTGTATAAATATCCAAAAGAAAGGTGAAATGATTCATACTGTCCATTCCAAGATGATTGACAGCTTGTACAAACTTTCTATGAAGCTCTGCTGACCAAGTCGTACGTGACTTCTTCAATGTGGTTGTATCACTCCTTTCTTCCGTTTCATATTCCTCCGCCTTTCTTTTCTTTGAGCTTTTCAACCTCACTTCATTAGTTACACACGAGTACTCAACTTCTTTCGGTTGTTCAACATTTCCTGAATGATTCAATATCTTGCACTTCCACTCATCCTTATTTTGTCGAACAATGTGTTGCCAAATGTTCTGTAGTGACTCCATGCTCACCGGTTTGATAAGACAATAATGTGCACCATGAATCACATATTTCATAGCTACACTTCGACTATCATCTGCAGACATCACTACCCAAACACAAATAGTACAAAAAATCAGCATTTCTAAACTTAGGAACGAACGTTAGTTTGTATTACATGAAACAGGATACTCACTTACAACAGGCAGGTCCATCTCCAGAGCAATATGCTCAAGAAGTTCAAAACCATCCATGTCTGGCATGTGGACATCGATTATAACCAGGTGAAAGTAGTTTTTGTTTTCGCGTAGCAATGACAATGCATCCTCTGCTCGATTACACGTGGTGACTGGAAGAAATCGTTAAATTGAAATCAATTGTGAGGACGAAAAAAGAAGGACAAAAAAGTTGTGTTCAGGATCAATTCTCAACATAACCATTTTCGAAATCACCTAAAGAACTTCTACTCCATTCCATTTGAGGATCAAGTCTACTTAATATCAGATTCAGAGATAGAATCTTCAAGTTTCTGAAACAAAATTTACATATTTAGAAACTACAGAAAAAAGTATTATAAGTCTAAACATATATGAAAAACATATTGATCAAAAGAAGAAACTCTTCAACTCTCCGAATAGTAATAGTACCACATAAAGTAGAACAAAAGGGATACATTTTTATGGTAAAACTCCTTTCTAGTGAGCTTCCTCATATTATCGGTCTCAAACCTTAAAAAGGTGCACTAGATTGCGCGATTTACAACTAGCCTAAAATTGGTTAATTTCAAATAAATCCTACTTGATATGGTTTTTCTTGAGTCGAGTGTTACCATAAACAACCTCTCTACCTCCCAAAGTAAGAGTAACCAGACTCCACTTATGTGATTACAGTGAATATGTTATTGTTGTACAATGAATCCTACTTGATATGCTTTTCCTTCAGTCGAGTGTTACTAGAAACAACCTCTTTACCTTCCAAGATAAGAGTAAGGACTACGTACACTCTACCTTCACCAGACTCCACTTATGTGATTACATTGAATATGCTATCGTTGTACAATGAATCCTACAATTTACTAGTTTGAGATTTCTTGCTCTTCATACTAGGGGCGGAGCTAGAAGCACCTTATAACTTTTGCTCAAACAATGTATTTCTATTAAATAACTCCACTAAATATATACACATATTAAATTAGAACGAAGTTATTAACACTTAAAATCGTTCACATTCTAATGTCAAAACTCATAAATTTCAATTCTTGACTCTGCCTAGACAACATATTTCTCCCAAAAAAACTCAAAACTGAAAAAAAAAAAAAAACTTGAACTTAATAAAAGTATTGCATTAAAATAGTTGAGCAAAATATTGAATACCTTCATATTGACACTTCTTAAGCATTTGTTCCAAGTTGTTTAAATAAAACGTATCATCATCCACCACTAGCAACCGGAACGTCGGAAGCTCGCCGGAAAACTCGCCGGAGTTCAAACATGCACCGGAGGTAGACATGAGATTCTTTCTTCTTCTTCTTCTTCAATTTTTAATTATCAAGAAACAAATAGAAATATATAATACATGAAGAGCAAAAAAAGAACTTTCTTTTGGTGCATCGACTAAATTTGAACGTTCTTGCTCGACTAAATTTAAATTCGCGCACACAGAAAGTATAGTTTTTCCTCCAAATCAACTATTATATTATTAGGGTTTGAACCCGATATCTCTGATTTATGTAATATATTTATTAATTATATCCTGTTTATACAAATTGTTTTTTTAGTTACTTCTATTTTGGGAGTTATTTGTTATTTAGGGTTTTATTATAATATTTTTAAATAAACTTTACGGATTTTAAATTTATTGAAAAGTGCTACTCATGAAGAGTTTAGTGTTAGTAGAACTCTTTTTTCGGATTGGTTAAATATATTCTATTCATTGATTAATTTACAATATGTTAAGTTTTAAGGGATTATTTAATAGTTCGTTAATCAAATATAATATAAATTTAATTCTACTTATTCCACCTTATTCCATGTATCAAATAGTCCCTTAATGTCTAGTTTTATTTTAATGCCTTTTCGATTTTTTTTTTTTTTATTATTATTATTATTATTTTTTGACTATATAATAAGTGGTTTTCTTTTAGTAAGTGGAATACAAATAAGGCAAGCATGGAAGTTTGAAGTAGATTGATATATTCAAGGAATGCTTTTTACTAGAGTAGTACAAGTATGCTCCGTGTCTCAATTTATGTGACATTTTTTATTTTTTGAGAGTTAAACTGTTTAAGTTTATTTGAAAATTTGCGTATTGAATCTTCATTTTTTTTGAAATAAAATATATTTGTAAACTACGTAAAAATTACTATAAGTCACAATAATTAATAATTAAATAGTTAAAATTATACGAAAAATTTACAATCAAAAATAGAATTTGAATATCAAAATTCGAAAAGTGTATAAACTAAGATGGAGGAAGTATAGAAGCCGTCAAAACGGGATTAGCCTATGGGGCCTGCCCAACCCAACCCGTTATTGGGGTAGGGTTGGGTAGGATTTTTCAACCCCATTTAAAACTAGGGCTTATAAGCCCGACCCATATAAGTCATTGGCCCTTGAGGCTTGATCGGGGCCGGGTTGGGGTCGGCCCATGGGTCAAAACTTTTTATTTGAGGGTAACTTACAATAATCTCACTAGTGTATAATCTAATTACTTAAATACATGCTATGTTGTAATATTGTGAATCTTACCAGATTTTGGTACGTCCAGATACATGTATCTCGAAATATATGGATTCAAAATTAGGTTAATGTGTTCTAGATACATTCTATCCAAGTATATTCACATGTAGTTAGGATATCTTGCGCCCTCGCCTCCCTCCCATCTTGCTTGTCACTCTCTTATCTCGCTCGCGTATCCGGTATGCGAGATACATGCTAATTACACTAGATTTTTTGCTAGTGTTATTGAAACAACACCATTGTTTGCTATATTTGATTTGAAAATCTTCTCATTTTCTTAATGTTATAGAATTATAAGTTTGAAAAGAAAAAAAAGAAAAAAAAAAAGGTTAGCCCACCCCAGCCCTCGGCCCTTCTAGGGTTGGGTTGGGTTGGCCATTTTCAGGCCCTTCCAAATGAAGGGCCGGCCCGCCCTATTCCTTCAAATTCCTTGGCCCGCGAAATTTAGACCGGGTGAGGCTGGACCGACCCTTTTTGACAGCTCTAAGGAAGTATCAGTATATACTTTTAATTAATATCTTCAATTGAACTAGTAAGGTAAGTCAATATTCTAAACTCTTATTTATGGTTACAATAAAAAAATTATATTTAAAATTATAGAAGTTTAATAAAATAACATTTTTATTCTTACTATTTGGATATCCCGATTAGTTTATGGATAAGCATTGAAGTTTCGAAAATAGATTGGTATAAACATGGAAAATAAATTTATGTAAAATATAAGTTTTAATATAACTATAAGTTACTGACAACATGGTAATTGTTTAGCTAATTTATACTACCTAATTACTATTTACTAGTTGATAAATTGGATGAAGCTGTGAAAGATTTAAGTAGTTAAATCTAGATTTCACCTTCTGTCTAATTTATGGCAAACCTTATTTATTTATAATAGATAAATATTTAAATTTTAACTATTTTGATCAATATTTGAAAACAATCTTAATAAGTTTAGTTTCCTTTTAGAAGAAATTGACCCAAATCGGACCACGACGACTCCTACTAATAACCACTTACAATTATCATCATCAATTACCATTATCAACCATGTATGACTAGCAACAATCGCCATCATCAACCGCCACCTTTAGCTACGAATTACGATTACACCATTACCATCTAATATAATTATTAACCTCTGTCATCAACAATTGCATACGGTTTAAGTATCCCCTTGTTCTAATTTATGTGTTACCTTTCAAATGTTAAATTTTTTAAAAAATTCGTTGACCCTAATTTTTTTCATATACCTTAAATTAGTTTGTTAATTATTGTAACTTCTAATATTTTTTTTACATACTTTTCAAAAAAGAATTCATTGAAAAGTATTCATGTTTTGACTATCGAACTAACGACGTAGGATGAAGAAAAGTGCTCTCATTGAGAGTCGAACTCAAGACCTCCCGCTTACTAAACGGGTGCTCTAACCAACTGAGCTACGAGAGCTTTGTGTCATGTATTTTTCTTTATATTATCATATTAAAGATCAAGAATATGATAAATCCCAAAACGTTTTATAATTTATTAGTGTTAATACTTGAAGGGATTAAGAAAGCACACTTGTTAGTTCCTTATTTTAATGGATAAATAGGTTCCAACATTTACTCATATACTTATTTTTTAAAAATCTGCCAAACTCGATCGAAACAGTCACTTAAACTCCATAAAGATAGGTGTAAGATTTGTATATACCCCATAATTTCACTTATGAGATTATACTAATTATATAATTGTTTGTTATTGTCGTAGCTATCGTCTTTATTAGCTTAATTTTTGCTTCCAGGTTTTAAATATTCACCATGCGTAATTTGATTTATTGTATCTAATAATCATGGTCTTCTTTCTTTTCTTGAACTGTTCGTTAGGTTTTTTCTTGAGTCAAGCTCTATCGAAAATAACCAATATTTATATTTATAATAATATTTGGATTTCAATTTGAAAGTTCATTTTAATTCTTTTAATGAGCTAATAAATTGTTTGGTACATGAACATATAATTATGATTTGCTTCTAAGGAAACTATGATGGATTTTTTTTAATAATTAATTGTTCTTATTCTA
Source organism: Solanum etuberosum (assembly GCA_029582245.1). Lineage (NCBI taxonomy): Eukaryota > Viridiplantae > Streptophyta > Magnoliopsida > Solanales > Solanaceae > Solanum > Solanum etuberosum. The sequence continues at coordinate 36,512 of JAJONR010001938.1, read as the reverse complement.
ACACATGGATTTCATTACAACATCAAGTCAACATATTTAATAGTAGCACTGTACCAGACATTAGATTACTAGAAAATATGACCTCACACGAGCGCAAAAAAAAAACAGTCTAATATACAAAATATTTCATATTTACGTAGAATTTGAGGAAGAGTTACACCTTAAAAAATGTAAAGTAGACAATATATAATAATACAAACATTAGTGATTGCTTCCACCAATGGAATTCGCAAAAAAATCTGAATTCTAACACATATACATGATTTTGATCAAAATTATTAAATTTTATCAAATCCATAAGTTGTGCCTATTATATCATCTTTATTCATGAATTTCAGAAAAGAAATCTCCCACGAAAGAAAGTGTACTCCAAAGTGGATACTTAACATCGTATTGTAAGCCAAAAAATAAAATCCTTTATTTGTTTTCATCTTTATAAATTAGTAGTCGACAAAGTTATTCGATATTCATACCAGTAAAAAGTACTTCTTCCATTTCAACTTATTCGATCTACTTTTCTTTATACTTCGTTTTAAAAAAGAACGATTTTTTTTCTTTTTTAGTAATTCGTTAATTCAAACTTTTCACATACATTGAAAAACCTTTCATATTTTCTTACGGTATTAAATCAAAATATATCAAACAACTTAAAATTTCGAGGTGCACGCAATCTTGCTCGATACCACTATTGTCCAAACTTGCTCACCAAGGTTCCATATTTTCCAACAAAATATACACATCATGATGAGTCAAATTGACACAATTATGTCCTGTCAAGTGGTGTGATGGTTATTTCGTAATTAAATCCCAAATTCAAGCCTTAATTCATAACTCAAAATTCTATATAAATTTGCAACACTTGTTACCGGTGATAATTTGGAGGCTCTTTCTGCTAATTTTCTCCTCCCATTTCCACGAAACTTCGCGAAGAATTTCCAAATTTCTCATTAGGGTTTTCAAAAATTTATCATAAAGTTTTGATCTTTGAGAAATTTAAGTATTTGGGAATGCAATTTCTTGAACATTTTCTAAAGATTTAAGCTTTAATTTTGTTGAATTTTTTGAAAAAAATTTGGGATAATTTGATGGATTCTGATTCGTGGATTCGTCTTTCTACTTCTTCACGACGTCACCAATCTCGATCAGGTTAGTGTTATCTTACTTAACTTTCCATTTTCAGTTTGGTTAATTTTTAATTTTTGGGGGTGGGGATGGGGGATTAGGGGAAGGGGAAATTATTAAGTGGAGAATCGAACACTCATCGATAAGGTGAAAGTTTGGATTTTTATTAACTGAGCCACTTAGATTGACCATCGGGCTAGTATGAGGGTCAATTTGTCTATTTTTTATAGATAATATATGTATAGATAGCATTTCAACATAGAAAGTCTTTTTTAGTGTATGTGGGGGAGGAGGGGGTGGAGTGTGTGTGGGGGGGGGGGGATTGCAAGGAGGAATTAGTTTGTGAGCTGTGGTTAATAAAATGAAAGAATGTAAAAGGAAACTTTACATTTCTGGGGAAAAAAGGGAACTTTACATTTGGAATACTGGGTTTTAGTTTATGGTGTTAGGGGTTTAGCAACAAGGTGAAAGTTTGGATTTTATTTAACTGAGCTACTAAGATTTCCTGTTGGGCTTGTGTGTGGGTTGATTTTATCTAATCTTTTAGATAATATGTGTAGATACTGGATAGCATTGGTAAATAGTAATTTTTTGTGGGGTTGGGGGGATTGGAAGGAGGAATTAGTTTGTGAGCTGAGGTTGAGAAAATGAAAGAATGTGTATGGGAACTTACATTTTCTGGGGAAAAAATAGGAAATCTTGACATTTGCAATCCTGGGTTTTAGTTTATGATGTTTGGGGTTTAGTATTTTCTTCTCTTTTGGCTTACTCAGTGATCTTTCCTTGAAAAAATAAAGGGGGTAGAGTATGAGGTCCAAGAAAATCATTTTCAGTTTGAATTACTTAGAATGAACAACAAACAGCAACAGCATACCTAGTGTAAGATCACAAGTGGGGTTTAGGGAGGGTAGTGTGTACGCAGACCTTACTCCCGGTAAATTAGAATTGAATAGTTTATTGTAAATATGCTTAAAGATTATTTAACATGAAAAAAATGAAAATAGTAAGAGTGTGTTTTCTTTGAATGAAGAAATAGTTTGTGAGATGAGGTCAAGTGGAACTATGTTTTGCTAGAAAAATGAATGAATCGAAGAGGAGACTTCACATTTGCATTTCTGGGTTTTTGTTTCGTATGGAGTTCAGTTAATATATTGTTTACTTCCCTTTTTTCGCTTGCCCGAACAGCTGGTTTAGAGTATGAGGTCCATGCGTCTTATTTTTGGTGGATTTGGGTATTAAATGTTGATTTCATTTAATTCATAGTTTTCTATAAGTATCTTTAAGATGTTCAAGACAATAATAGTACTAGTTTGCTCCCAAATAATATTAAAGGTGCCATCTTTCTTGTGACAGAAGGAGTTTTTGTGATTTGAGGTGATATCCAATATGTTTACCCGATTAAAAAGAAAAAAGACAAAGGAATTACATTTGTACTGCTTGGTTTTGTGTTTTCTCGTTGTGGTTTGTTTGAATTGTCACAAAGGATTATTTATGGTTTTTGTGATTGAAGTTGGGTTGTATTGTGCAGACTTCTATAATATAATAGAAGAGTATGAGGGTGAAGAGGAGTCAAGGCCGGAGTTCCTGTGCCCTTTTTGTGGCGAGGATTTTGATGTTGTTGGCCTTTGCTGTCATATTGATGAAGAGCATGCTATTGAGGCTAAGAATGGGGTATAGCATATGCAAAGCTCTTTACTTATTTCTTCTTTATTTTTCCTTTTAATCGAGCAATCATATTGGCATTGAGACATAGCTGAATTCATTGACTGGGCTATCATCTGAAAAGTTTTTTACACCCAAGACTGTCTTATATGCAGGAAAATGTTGAAGTTTTGGACTTTATTGATCTTCTAACTTCTATGCTGCATTTCTGCTTCTTGAAGAAGCGTTGTTTAATGGTTTAGCTTATTTTCCAATGTTTCCTGTGCTTGTAGGAGGAGGAGAGGGGGGGGGGGGGGGATGTTAGGAAGATTCCCATGGCATTGATGATGATGCATATTGGCAATGTTAGATGTTGCCTTCGACTTTTTGAAACGATCCTTTTCAATTTAGTGTGTATATAGTAGAGGCTTTGAACTTCACAATTCAAAGCTTCAGGATAGTAGTTCCTTATTTCCCTTACTTATGTAAAGGAAAAGAAGAAGAAGAAGAAGATAGCTTCTTGTTCTGTTGCCTTGTATATTGATTGTGGAGAGTATTAAGCTGTATATGCTTTATTCGAGCATTAGGTGCATCAATGCTTCATGCTTACATCATAGGAGGTTTTCCTCCTGCTCTGGTTATTGCAATTAATATCTCAGTCAATGTTTAATTTTCCTAGAACTGTCTATAGTCTCAGTTCTTTTTTCTGGTTATCCAATGGTGGAGGTCGGTAACTCGACTAATCCAGCGCCAGCGGATACCAGCAACCTCCCACCTTTTCTTTTCCTCCTTTGAAACCATGTAATCTGCCTCATAGTTTTCATTGGAAAAAGGAAATGTTTAGGCTCTCGAGTGCTTTGGCTCATTTTTGGAGTTCTCTGATTCATGGCCATAGTGAAGGATAGGAAAGGTTTGAAATGGAGGTCTTTAGCCTAGTGGAGAGGATCATCCCACCTCCTACCCTAAGGTTGAGTATTCGAGTCACCAAGGGAGCAAAGTGGGAAAGGACCACTATTGAGTATTGACTCTTGAGCAGGGAGTTTCGGGGGGTGGGCATACCATATTAAAAGAAAGAAACTCAACTGTGACTTAATAGTCACTATCTCATTCCAAATAGACTTGAGAAGTACAACCTGAGTTGGTGCTTGGGCCAGCTTTGCTAGAAAATGTACACAGGAATATTAAGTTTTTTTCCTTCTTATCTTATGAGCTATAATCTCACTTTATGTTTGTGGAAACACTCTGGTGTTAGAACTCCACCGCTCAAAAGAAATAGAAGTATAAACAGGAAAATCTGGGGAGTAGGGAAGCAATCTGATAATGAAAAGCTAGCCACATCATTCAGGGTATTGAGAGCAATTATCTTAACTTTTCCCATGTCCCAACACGACTTATCCTTGATTCCTTCCATGGCAATTGTTTCCGACTTCTTAGGTGCAAATAGAAAAAGATCATCACAAGTATGATTACTATTTTGTCTCTCGATATATGTTTACAGATGTATTATTATATCTAAATGCTTCAAGCTTGAGTTGCATATGTAGCTAGTGCCAAGGATGCTGTAAACATGACCCAAAGTGATCCTGTGGCACTTCTCCTATTAAATGTCGGTGAAAATATCTGGTTCATATGTCTGTGTTATCTGTTGACTTAGACAACACATATGTACATGCAGATATGCCCCGTTTGTGCTAAAAGGGTCGGGACAAATTTGGTTGGCCATATTACGCAGCAACATGGAAATATACTGAAGGTATCCTTCTGGTGCTTTTTCTTTGTTTGCTTAACTGGGATTTGAATATGAAGCCTTTTCTGTGTTCAGAAGCTCTTGCTAGAACTATAAAGCATCTCTCTTCCGTCTGCTTTTAGTGCTAGACTCCATATAGTTATTATATTTCATTGACTGTGTAACAGGTTCAGCGCAAGAGACGATTTCGAAGGGGTGGACCTAATTCAACTCTTTCTATTATAAGAAAAGAGTTGAGAGAAGGAAGTCTACAATCCATTCTCAGGGGATCCTCCCACTTGGTTTCTTCCACCAGTGCAGATCCTGATCCCTTGTTATCTTCATTCATTAGCAGCTCAGCTTTGGTTGATGAACCTTCTGAAGTTCAACCCCTGTCTTCGGTTGATGAAGCTTTAGCAGCATGCTCAACACAAGAAAGCGCTGTTGAGAACTTGTCTGACAGGTATGTCAGCATTTTGTTACACTTCTATTATGTCTCCTTTTATCATTGCCTTTGATGCTGGGAAGTGGGAAGTGGATGAGGAAGTAGGGGTAAAAGGGGGAATGGAGTCCCAGCTGATGTAGTGCTTCTAAGAGTACATGAACGACCCCTAGTTCGGCTTCTTTCTTTTGTTTCTTTGTCCTTAAGTCATTGGGTTCCTTTTCTCAATCTTTTCGTAATGTTTAATTGCCTGTTCCATTGCTTGGCAGAGTTGCAGATTAGTTTCATTTTTCTTGTCGTATTTGGAACATATTTTTACTTCTTAATGTGAAGTCAATTTTTAAGCTGCCATATTTTGATGTAAGTTGGGACAAAAGTATATCCCTTTGTATGGTAATGATCCTTTTCCATTTTACCTGCTGTAGTTCTCATTTTCAAATAATCGTAGATACCCCTGTTGGAGACTTGCCAATTTTAGAGAAGATATTAGTCTCAAGTTTCATGTGTTCATCATTGTATAGTGTGGCTAAATAGAACTGACACTGTCTAGACAAGGCATTAGTGATGAGTGGCATGCTTAGCAGATTCATAGGTCAATAACTCGTCGAATTTGAAATTGAACTGTTTCAATTATGTGTCTTACCATTCATGTTTAATGGCATGTTCTAGACTACAAGATTCAAAAGACATTTTGGTACATTAAACCCATCTTTAGTTTCAAACCACCACCAACAACAACAAAACCAGTGTAGTCCCATAAGCAGGCTCTGGGGAGGGTAAGTTATCCCTACCTCGAGGAGGTAGAGAGGCTGTTTTTGGAAGAACCCTCTATTTGATCAACAAACATCAGAGCAGCTAAAAGAAAAATACAAAAAAGTAAAGAGGACATAAAAAATAATAGGGAAAACATAACATAGCATTCAGACCTCAAGATTTTAAAACTTCCTCTCTTTAACTCTCTGCCAGTCATTCTAAGACAGAAAAAACGAATCGAAGGGAGTACATGATATGTCTAATAGGGAAGATCCAGGTTTATCCTTTAGGCAGCTTGTTCTTATATGGCTCTTTTGTGGACTTCAAACTTCCACTTTGTCCTTTTCCTATTCACATATGTCTGACATTATTAATCTTGGTGTTATATTGAGCAGAAATATTCAGCCAACTCCACTATCTGAAGAAGACCAAGTAGAGAAGGCAAGGAAATGTGAGTTTGTGCAAGGGCTTCTGCTATCGACTTTCCTTGAAGACGACGACTTCTAATTTAACAAAGAGTATTTGCAATGTAGTAACTATTATATTATGTAACCTGCAATGTTGTAGCTCTGTGAAAGAAAGAGATACTGCTGCCAAATCTGTAGTAGTTATTAGGCCAATTGGAACTTATGGAGTCCTACTGTATGTAGTTCTATCTATATATGTATGTATATAATAATGAGTACTCTCTACTTTTCCCTGTTGGACAGTATGCAATATATTTCTAATTTAACCGCGTAAAGACGCAGTTGTGATTCACATTTAGTAGGGTAAGGAGGCCGTTTCTGATATAAGAAACAACGTGATTATTGAATACTACTCCTACTTAGTTAGTTCTCGACCTTCATACCTTCCTATATAAGATCATGTTTTCATCATATTGAAATTGTGTCACGTTTTGTCTAATAACTTTTCCGGTTCTTCTTTGGCCGTCTATATGCATCTTGAGTACAATTTATAACCACATATAGTCAAACATCACATGAGTAAAAGAAGAATCCAAATCTTCAACAACTAAATAATTTGATTTTCATGTTAAAGAGGTAATGTGAACATACAGTGAAATAAATTTCAACATCTTAACACTACAAATAGAGCTTAATTTCATGCATTTGCATTGCATCAACAACTTTTATTAGTATACATCTAAACCAAAAAAAAAAACAAGAATGGGTGTCATCACTTGTGAAACAAACACAATTTCCTCAATTCCACCAGCAAAATTGTTTAAAGCTTCTGTTCTTGATGCTGACATTTTAATCCCTAAAATCCTTCCACAAGCCATCAAGAATGTTGAAATCCTCCATGGTGATGGTGGTGTTGGCACTATCAAGTTGATCACCTTCGGCGACGGTAAAATAAATAAATATATACACATATATATAAGTTTGTATCGATTTTTATAAATGAATAGTTGGTGTAGTAATAGTATTTTGCATTTTACTGACTTAAGATCTTGAATTCGTGTGAAAAAATGAGTTGAAGTTAGTTTTTGTTATATTTTGACTAAAAAAAATGTCAATTGTCTATCATTAAGAATACAAAAGAAAGAATTTCATTCTCTAGACAAAATAGAGACACGTTAACCACCAATGATCGTGATGGGATGTATAAGATCCCTTCTTCCTCAACCAGACACCTCATACTCAAGCCTTGAGAATGAAAAAAATCCTGATATAGGAAGCATTTTACCCTAAAATAGGCGTTTCATGGACCCCAAAGCGAGTACCGGACATGTTAGCTATGTCTCTAATTCTTTTCTTACCTATATTGATAATAATAAGTGTTGTCTTAACTTTTTTAGGTAGCCAATTCAAGAATATGAAGCAAAGGGTTGATGGAATTGACAAAGAGAACTACACATACAACTACACAATCATTGAAGGAGATGCTTTAATGGATGTTCTTGAGTCAATTTCTTATAATATTAAAATTGAACCATCTGAAAATGGAGGGTCAATTTGCAAGAACACTAGCACTTATCACACTAAGGGTGATGTTCAAATCAAAGAAGAGGACATTAAGGCTGGCAAAGAGAAGGTTGTTGGACTATTCAAGGCTATTGAGGCTTAACTCCTAGCAAATCCTGATGCTTATTGATTTATGTACTCAAAGACGGATTTGGTGCGGGTTCAGTTGGTTCATATGCAAACTATTTTATTTTTATCTAAATTGCGTATTCAGAGATGGATCTAGTGCGGATTTCAGTGAGCTAATTTGAGAACTATTGATTTTGACTTGAATTGCGTTCTCAAAGTTAAGGTTCACTTAATTTGAACTTATTGAATTTAGATCTTAGATTCGCCTCTGGCTTGTTGACAAAAAAAAGAAGTAAAATAGTGTATTTTCATTGGTGTCTTTTACTTTCTTGTATTGTGTGGTGGTCACTTTTTATCTTTTTTAGTTGTTGTTTACTTGAAATTTGCCAAGGAATAAAACTCATATGTATGTTGTCTATGAACAAGTATTGACTGATTATTATTTATTTTCTACTTCTTAATATCAAGAAGACTAGTGAATTTCCAATGATAATATTGATCAGAAGACAAAGATTAGTTCGATAAAAAATTTAAGTTATATATATTAAAATGATTGTAAAAATAATAATTATATTATTAGAGTAATTTCACTTATATTTGAGAGATTTATAGGGGAGCCACCTTTGTCTAAGGAGGTATCAAAAGTCATCCCTTTTATCGAAAAATTATATTACTATATATGTCAAAAAGTCATTCTTTTAACTGTTTTAGTTTTTTTAAATGAAAATTCTGACTTCGTCACTATTTTTACTCAACCTCTAAGGAAAATGTCCACATGTTTAGTTGAAAAAACATTATTGTTTGTGACACACATTCAAGATCGGTCACTAGAAGTCATGGTGGAATGATAAATATTCCTTCATCTTTAATTAAACCCCGTGAATATATAGTGTCTTTGATATGGAACACTTTAAGACAATACATATAAAGTTGGTCGTAGCTGAAAAATTAGGTTAGGAGGAATTAAAATGTATATTTAAACGCCACCTTTCAATTAAAGATTGTATGCTAAGTCACACTTCAATTAAACAAAAGAATGCTCAAACATTAAAATGCAATTCACTTTTTCAAACTATAAATACCATCATGAATCAATTCAATTTCTTCATATCAAATTATATATACAATATATAATTCAAGTTTTCTTATTTATTTTTTTAAAATTTATCATGGGGATTATCACAGGAATTGATGAGTTCACTAGCCCAATTTCAGCCTCAAGAATGTTTAAGGCCTTTATTCTTGATGGTGACAATCTTTTTCCAAAAATTGCACCTCAAGTTATAAAAAAATGTTGAGATAATTCATGGAGATGGAGGTCCTGGATCCATCAAGCAAATGAACATTGCTGAAGGCAATATATTTATTTTTGTAATATCTTCGATACATCTCCTCACGTGCAAGCCTAATTCTTGTTTCATGGCCAAGCATGTAGATTTTATGTTTTTTTTATAATAGGTGATAGTGAGACTCAAATCCAGAACCTTTGCTAACTTTGATGATATGTTGAAGTGCATGCATAACCTTCTCATTTAAGCGCGTAAGTTATTAGAGAGAAGATTACACTTTTATTTGTTTAACTATATTTTCGAACACTTTTTAAGTCAACATTTTGCTTGTGTTGATATTTTGACTAGTGGTAGATCTAAAATAAAATAGGTGTGTGTGCAAATAAATCGAATTTGTTTGTTCCCATACAAGAGATCGACTTCCAAATAGATATACAACAACTTTCACTTGCTAGGAATAAGGGTTAAAAAGAGCGGTTTTTGGAGTTTTGATGCTTACCTTCATGCATAAAAGAGGGCGGCCACTAGAACTATCTGTGCCGAGTATTTTATATAAATTCACCTACTTTAAATCTTGAATCTGCCGCTGACTTTGATGCAGGTCATAAAATCAAGTTTGTGAAGAATAGGATTGATGCACTTGACAAGGAAAACATGACCTATGCTTACACATTGATTGAAAGTGATACATTGATGGACAAAATTGAGCCAATTTCATATGAGATTAAACTTGAGTCCACCCCAGATGGAGGGTGTAAAAGTAAGAGAACTAGCAATTACCATACAAAGCATGGTGTTGAGATCAAAGAAGAAGACATTAAAGCAAGCAATGAGAGAGTTGCTCTTATTATCAAGGCAATTGAGGCTTACCTCTTGGCAAATCCTAATGAATATGTCTAGTGTGGTTTTCGCGACTCTACCACTCAGTCAATTCTGTTCTGTTCCGTGTCTAGTTATACTACTATGGTTGGTTAACTAATAAAACTTGTGTTGATTTGGTGGTGAGAAAGCATTTCTACCACTAGGGTACTATATCATAAATTGTATTGAGGTTTTTCCTCAAGTTTATGTTACTAGTATCTGGACACGTGTTTTGCATGTGTATCCTGTAATCAATGAGTATTTGAGTTATGAGAATGATGAATGTTGATGTTAGTTCATATCATCAAAAGATTATAAGCCATCAATTTTCCAAGAATGACTATTCTTCATTTTGTGTTTGGACAAAACCAAACAAGTACACATTCAGAAAGGCATATGAAATTCCATCATATTCAACATGATACTTTGATAGACCTATTAGCATAATCGCGCTTTTCGTGTCGAAAACACTCACTTTTGATTGAGCAGAAGTTTGTCAATGCAGTTTATTTGTGATGTCAATCACAAATATTTCTGATATACTACCTAATATAGAGTTAGTCAGCAAAGTTGCTTGATAACCTCAATGACTATATGCAGAGATCTAAATTTAGTTTCATTCATTGAAACATCTAATGGAATAACTAAAAATCGTGCAATGTCATTCGATCAGCATCAGACTCAACCGCCATATCGTTCTTTTAACAACTCTGGAGGCTCTTCTTCCATGATTCCAGAACCAGTTGTTGACAAGTACTCGCGTAGTGTAGTTCTACGATCACCAAGGAAGGTATGATCAAGAAAGTTGTCGTAGGCTAGATCACAAAGATTTTGAGCTGCCAGGACACTACAAAATCACAATGTTCAAGCAGGTATGAAAATCCAAATGATCACAGGACTAAGAGATTTGAGGAAACAAGTTTCGGAAATGAATATGGTTTGCACTAATAAGTACTCGATGGAACTGACCAATGACGGAGATAGACACGACAAGGGAATATATCATCTCGCCATATCTTGTCAATATTGTACCGTCCATACTGCTGGAAGAAGATGTCTTTATTACCTAATGATAAAATAGAAGATATGAAACTGTAACATACACACAGAAGGTAACATATGATACATGAAGCAACATGAACTTAATAGAGAAGCATACAAAGAAAAACAAAAGAATGAATCATCAGTTATTTCGTTTTCGGTTGAAATTTTTCCCATTTTCTTATCGTTAGTGTTAAAAAGAAAGCTAGATAGCTAGAAAATCAGGCTGTTATAGTGAAACGTTGTTATAATGAGGTTTTACTGTATTACTCGCTAATCTTTCCAAGTGATAGGAAAATTACCTTTGCATCTATTTTTCAGATACTCCTCATCACTATAACGGGCACAAATAACCTGCATTAAGAGATAACACAAATATGGATCAGGAAGACAAATTATTGGTTCACCAGAGGTACAAAAGGCCGAGCAGTCTCAGGGTGCTTACAGCTGGATTGATGTAAAACAATTCATTTAGTGTTTCCGGGATTACCTACACACAGAAAAGTTACTGATATTAGTTATATGAATTGAAGTTACATTTAATTTTATACAGTGAGAGAAAGGCAAGAGAAGGAAGGATTATCGAAGGCCTTACAGCTAAAAACCGAAACTCGTGCTCTCTTTCAATAAATGCTGGAATCTGGCCTTTACAGAGAAGAAGTTAGAGATCAGGAGTAATCATGTCAAGATCTCAACTTAAAATGGACAAATATTTTTATTAGGTAAGTAACCAACTTAAAATGGATAACTCGTAAGACGTTACCTCTGATCTCTGAATCTCAAAGATAGTAACTATAAGAGTTTCCCCTTCACAGGGCTCCACACTCAAGCTTGATATTTCCTGGAAATAGAGAAACATTCCACGCAATAGAAGTCAATCCTAAACAAATATTTGAGAGTAATTCAAAAGGCAGCAATAGTTTATTCACAATGACGGTTTTCCTTATACCTCAAATGCACAATAACGAAAATCAAGTTAATCTAACTCTTTCATTTCGAAGAGGTTTATTAAGATTTTCAACAAAATGACAACCAGGGGCTGACACTTCTCATTTTAAACAGAGAGTTGAGCCAACCATGCATTCACTTTTATTTTAGATAAATATGGAGTTCGAACCAACTTGCACATATCTCGACAAATCCACTTGGTACCTGCTACCTCTCTCCAAGACAAGTGTCGGTAACTCTATCCACCACGACATAGACAAGAAATCACTTAACTTTTCCTAATTTCACATGGTCTGCTAGACTTATACCATTCTCTCATTTCCAGTTTTCTCTCCTCCCGAATTTCCCGAAGAATTTATCCTCCTTCCCGAATCCAAAAAAGTGACTTAAAACGTTTATAACAGAGAGCGTTCTAATTCCAGTTTGTTTCACCTTTTCAATGCCGGAAAGTTAGTAAATTTACAGAAATTGTGATTGAGCAATTTCGTTTAATCATAATTTTCTTTCATCCTTCTATTATCCAATTAATATATCAAGACTCAAGCATGCAGAGCCATTTTTTTGCTTTGTTTCCTTTATTCTCCGCACCTTCTTAGCAAACCAAACAATATTAAATGTTAAGCACCTTGGTTTCAGGTTTAGCTATTCCACGCTCGAAGAAAATAGGCGCCACGTGAGCAAACACTCTCCGAAATCCACTCAATTTCGCCACTCTGAAGTTGATCAGATCCGGAAATGTACTCCGAGCACTCCTCTCTGTTCCACCAACAACAACAGAACATCAAAATGCCACACACAGTGACAGATTATAGCACAACTCGCTTTACCACACCTTGTTTCAAACATTCCAAGTTAATATTACTAAGCATGAACTACATTAATTCCCAAAATAATTGTCACGTTAACCTTCTAGGAGAGTCAATTTGACTAATCTTCAGAGCTGAGCTAGATTAGATCAATTCAACTTAAAAATACAAAAATTATACGAAAATTACTCTAAATTGTAATTTTCTATCAATACCGCGAAAAGATATACAATCTTAAAATTGGCCAAAGTTCATGCAATTTGAATCTCGAGAAATGAAACATGACAAGTATTTTAGGACGAAGAGAGTAAAATTAAGATATTTAAAAAGTACACAATAAGAATTGAGTATAAAATTGCAATTCTGCAATATTCTCCAAAAATCAAAGTTCAGGATAAATGTATAATCTAATTTTAACCTGAGAGGAGAGAACCGAAGCCGCAAAGGGTGATAAGTCCATCGGATGATACAATTCGATCAAAATCAGATTCATCAGCAAGTTCCAGCGGAAATTTCAGCTCATCGCCATCGACGGGGAAATCAGCTGCGCCGGCGGAAGGCATGGTGAATTTTCGCGGGAAAAAGTAATCTCTCCGGCGGGAAAAAGAGAAGCGGAGTGAACGAGGAGGATGAGTGGCGGAGGCGACATAAGTAGGTCGTAAGCGCGCGTAGACACGCGCGTACGGCAGCGATGGAGGACCAACCGATACAGGAGGAGTAGAATGAGTGGTCATGTGTATCACGTGGATATTGTGAAAAAGATGACTCATTTTTTTTTATATATCTTCAAAATGTGGTCAAATGCATAATAAAGTAGGTATTATTTCAACATCTTTTGGACCGTTCGGACATGATTTGAAATTACGTTGATTTGAAGTTAAAATTTTGTTTTAACGTGCTCTTTGATAGCATCAAATGAATATATATGCGTCTAAAGTTTCGTCCCTGAAATACAACAAACAAGAAAGGAAAATAGCAAACAAACAACAATATTTGTATTTGAATTTATGCGAAGGTTACGGTCTTTATAAAATCTTTAAGAAAATATATGTAATCCCCTGATTCTTCTCTTCACGGATGTTCTTGATTTGATGGAACGGCTCAACACTTGGAGCGAAAACTTCTTTGTATGCGGAAGACTTGCAGATCACCACTGAAGAACAAGGATTCTCTATGTATTTTTGTGTGTGTATCCTTCTTTTTATTTCTTCTTCTTTTGGTCTTATGAATACCAATTTATATAGTTATGAACTAGGGTTTTGGAGTATTCCGGTCTTCAAGTATTTTTAGAGGACCTTGGGCTTGAAGAGCATGAGTTGGGCTCGTCTTGTCAACTTAATGGACTGACCCAAATGTAATTTGGACTTTATTTAAGTCATATATTTTGACTTAAATATTAATCCAACTTTATTAACCAATAATTTGACTTGGTCAATATATCATGAATTTATGGATTAATCCAAAATTTAATATGGATTTATCAATAAAATTTCACTGTCTACAGAATAAACTATAGGTTATACACAAAGTATCAGAATCTTTTAAGGCGCGTCACATTATAAATGGGGAACTTGTATAAATCACACTAGTTTTGTAGTTAATTACTTAGATATACTCTAGTTTGCAATATTACATATTTCTCTAGATTTTAGTGTGTCCAGATATGTCTAGATACATGTATCTGGAAATACATGGGGTCAAAATTAGGTGTAGCTTGTTCTAGATACATTCTATCCAAGTGGATTTGCATGTATCTGCGATACATAACAAATCTTGCTCGCCTTTCTTCCATCTCACTTAACACTCTCCTATGTACCTGGTATCAAAGATACATGTGAATCACACTACATACATAAAGATACATGTATCTAGTGTGATTCGCATGTATCTGGATACATAACGAATCTCGCTTGCCTCCCTCCCCATCTAGCTCACATCTCTCACTATTTTTGTGTATCTGGTAGCAAAATTACTTAATCTTAGTGTATTTTTCTCAATATATGATAGAAAACTCTTAATTAATTGTAAGATACGTAATGTTTTGAAAGTATATGTAATAATAGTATATATGGTAATGACATATTTCTAATGTTTCTTCTATAAATAGATGTTTGCGGTTACATATTATTTTAGTTCCACGAGTCAACAATAATATTAGCTAGTTATATATATATATATATATAAAATTATATTCACGGAGCATGATTCTTCTCTTCTTGCAAAACTTGAATAATGAGCTTTTAAAAATAAAATAAAATATATACCTATATATGGTCAAGTTTTACATTTTAAAATAAAATAAAATTAAAATCACAATTCGAAATCCTACTTTTTGACGAATTTGAGACTTGAAATTGAAATTAAAATTTTATGCAGATTTTATAACAAATGATTATTTTAAATTAAACCTTTAAATTGAGGTTCCAAATTTTATGACCAAACATTTGCTTAATATTTTTCAATCACGTATAGTTATTGTGAATTCATTCAACATTTATATCTTTAATTGGGCCTACAAAAGATTGGGAAATGTAGAATAGCCCAATTACATTCAAGAGGAGAAAGGAAACTCTAAATAGAAGAATTAAAGTATAATGTTTTTGTAGAGTCGAAAATTAGTATAAATCACACTTATATGAATATAATTATTAGTCAGATTTGGCTAAATACGATTTATAAGTCACACTAATTGAATTTGACTCATCCAACAAATGTGATTGATGATAAGTTGCATCAGACATATTTATAAGTCATACATGATAAATATAATTTACAAGTTACACGCGATAGAATGCGACATAAACAAATAAGTGTGGCTTATAAATTGTGGTTGATATTTTCTTTAATCTAAAAAAATGATTTTAAGCAGTGTCATTTAATAACTAAAAACTATAGTCACTACTTTGAAACAAACAACAAATAAATCCCAAAAAAGAGGTTAAAAAGAAATAAATTAGTGGAGTAAAAAAAAAACAATTAATTGAAAAAATTGAAAAGTTCCAACTATAAGTATTGGTAAACCTGAATTCTATCCTAACCAAATAAACAAACAAATTATTTCCCACAAATTACTTAACAGAATTAACTGATAATTCTCTTATTTCTTATCTCTCCCTATTATAAATACATACCACATTTCTAAATTACGAGTTTAACTTCTGTATACTGGCAGAGCCCAGGGGAACACAAAAATTCGTTAAAAATCCCCATATGCTCTGCTTTGAATTATTGAAGGAAGAAAAAAACAACAACTATCCATTCTTTATTTTAAAAAATCTCAAAAAAATTAAAATTTAAAATGGCGGAGGCCGGTAAAAAGAAAATAGTAATTGCTGGAATTGCTTCAATTCTTCTAGTTGCTTGTGTTGTTGGTGCTGCCGTTACGTTTACAAAAAAAAATGATGATTCAACCTCTAACGGGGACGAAATTTCGAGTTCTAGCAAATCAGTGCAAGCCATGTGTCAACCTACGCAATATAAAGAAGCATGCGAAAAATCACTTGGATCGGCTAAAAATACGAGCGATCCAAAAGAGTTGATTAAAACCGCATTCGATAGTACTATGACTGAAATTTCAAATTCTATTAAAAATTCAGCTCCATTTAAGGAAGCTGCAAATGATCCAAGGACTAAGAATGCTTTAAAAGTTTGTGATGAAGTTCTTGACCGTTCGATCGAAGAGATCAAGAGATCGTTTTCACAAATCGACAGTAATGACCTTAATAAATTGATTAAAGAGTATATCTATGATGTTAGGTCATGGCTTAGCTCTGCTGTTACATTTGAAGAGACTTGTATAGATGCATTCGCTAACACAACTGGTGATACTGGTGAGAAAATGAAGAGTATTTTGAAGACTGCTAGCGAGTTGTCAAGTGTTGCACTTGATATTGTTAGTAGTTTTGAGGAACAAATGGCTGGGTTGCAAGGCCTAGGTATCGCTAACAGGCGATTATTGGTCGCGGAAGCAGGTAATGTTAAGCTAGATTTTTTTAAAAATGAATTGGGTGTGGGGTTGCTATAATTAGCTAGTATGAGCCTTTCCACACGGGTGGACACCTGGTTCTAGCCTTCTAGACACTTAAAAAAGGTTAAAATGAAAAATTATACTAATTAAAAAAATGAAAGTTAGTGGAGGGTGCTTTGTGGGGTCGCTATAGTTGCCTATGGTGAACCTTTTTACATGGTTGGACACCCGGTTCTACTCTTCTATATCCTTAAAAAAAGGTTAAGTAAAAAAAAGAAAAGAAAAAGAATGGACCATCTATGAGAGAGGTCGTCTTCTTCCAAGCTAGTGGTCTTCTAGTTCTAGTCGACTCTCTATGATTAGCTTCCTTCTTTTTCCGGCTCCACTCACTCATCTACGCTCTGAGTCACACGACGTTTTTAATTGAAAGAGCTTCTTATGTGATTCATATCTTTTTATTTCTAAAACCAAAATTGTTTTATCGACTAAGAACATTAAACAATTGAACTTATGAAGTTTAAATTCTGAATCTGTCTCTGCAGGCAACCGAAGACTCCTTCAAATCGCAACCCTCAAGCCCAATGTTGTGGTGGCTCAAGATGGTAGTGGACAACACAAATCAATCAATGAGGCTCTTAAAACAGTGCCCCCAAACAATGCACAACCCTATGTCATCTTCATCAAGGCTGGTATTTACAATGAAAATGTTCAAGTTGCCAATACAATGACCAATGTTGTATTTATTGGTGAAGGCTCAAACAAGACCAAAATTACTGGCAACAAAAATTATCTTGATGGTCTCCCAATCTTCCTTACTGCCACTGTTTGTAAGTATTGATCATTTAAGTATAACCAAATATTAACCAAATTTTTTAAAAAAAAATTAGATCTCGAGCCTAATTCAACTCAAAAGTTAGCTCATGACGTAACAATTGCTTAAAACCATATAAGCATAGGTAGAATTAGTAAAAATTGTACGTGTATGGATCAATTTTTGAAAAAAAAAGGCAGTGTTTGAAAATTCGTTGAAACAATGTCCTGGATTTCGAACTTAAACAAGTGAGAAATCCAAAATACTGTCATAGATGGATTCAAAAAATTGGATATTTCTCTACGACTTTTGAATTTGTGTCTATTTTTCAGTTACATGCCCGAAAAATGGTTATTATTTTAGAGTTTTATGACGGTAACAAAGGGGTTCAATTGAATCTCTTCGTCAAAAAGATATTCATTTTGAACCTTTTAATATAAATTCTTGACTACGTCACTGCATACAATTTTTTGTAGCCATCTCCGGACAAGGATTCATGGCTAAGGATATTGGATTCGAGAACTCAGCTGGACCTTTGAAAAAAGAAGCCGTTGCACTCCGTGTTTCAGCTGAAATGATAGTATTCCAGAACTGTCAAATTGATGGTTACCAATCAACACTTATGGCTCATGTTGGCAGACAATTCTATCGCGATTGTACCATCTCAGGAACCATTGATTTCATCTTTGGAGACGCGGTGGCTGTGTTCCAGAACTGTAAGATAATCGCGAGGAAACCTGAGGAGATGCAGACACAGGCTATCACAATCGCGGCTCAGGGAAGGATGCAACCATTCGGAACAGGTCAGTGATGTATCTAAGTTCAATGAATTAAATGTCCTTCATCAAAAAATTACATTTGTGCAAGTATGATAAAAATAGTACAATTGTAAGAGTTGTTGTGATGTGTAGGGGCGAATATAGTTTTTACACCTAAGAGGTGTTACCTGCTTTGCCAAAACAAAATATGTTTATTTGTATAAATAATGTTCAAAATGAAAATATCATATATAAATCTAAATAATGTGACATTTCATTACAGATATAAGCCTCTGATCATATGATCAGGAGGTCACGAGTTCTAGGGGTGAATGTATAGAGTAGGCTATCGATTTGATCTAATCAAGTAGATTTAGCTCGGATTTTGTATATGTATTTAAGAAATCTACTAAATATATATAAATATTAAATTTTGAACCTAGTAACTCAAACGTTCAATGAGTTTAAAATGCCCCCCTAACTCCTTCAAATCTTGTACAGTCTCATTGGAAAATACATCATAAATTGCATAAAATAGACATTGTGAACATTGGGAGCTTAGTGCACTATGCTGTCATTTGTATTAGTTTTTGAATCCCTTTACTTAAGCAATTTTTTTTTTAGTTTACAAGTTGAATCGTCTCATTAGAATTTCTAACTCTGTCACTACTACTCAAACAGGTGCAATCATCATACAAAATTGCACGATCACAGCTGAGCCAGCTCTGGTCGCCATCAACCCACCACGCAACAAGGCGTTCCTTGGACGACCATGGAAGATGTACTCAAGGACCATAGTGATGCAATCTCAAATTGATGGATTCATTGAACCTGAAGGATGGACTCCATGGGCTGGTACCTTTGGACTTGAGACTTTATATTTTGTTGAGTATCAAAATAGGGGTCCAGGTGCAAATACTGATAAAAGAGTAACTTGGAAGAATTACATTAAGAACCCTCCACAAGATGTTATTGCTAAATTTGCCCCAGGAGTTGTACTTAAAGGTGGTGATAATACTGATGGATGGATTACAAAAACTGGTGTCCCATATGAACCAGGGATGATGAAGATGTAAATAAGTTTATATATCTTCAATAAATAATAAAAAAACAATTATCTTCATTTTTGTAGTTCTTGTTGTGTTATCTTACACTTATAATTACTTCTTGGGCATGTAAAATGAAAAAAAAAAAATAGTATTTTTGGAATATTTCTTTAAAGTGGTTAGATATTTGAATCTTTAACTATTTTAGTTAGACATATAAGTTATATTCAAAAAACATATAATAATTAAGTGCACAATACACTCATAAAAGAAAATATATATATTTTGTTTAGCGAAACTTTCAAAGTCTGCTTGTTTTGAAAAAAAAAACTTTAAAAAAATAGAAGTGTGTATGTTTGATATACAATTTGAGAGACACTTTTGCGCGTTTCACGTGTATATGTATGAATAAATTCCAAAGTAAACACCAAAAGAGCATAGTGTAAGGGATAATAGCGCATACAAATGGTGAAGATACTAGGATGGTATGACACTCCTCACCAACTTTCTTTCTTCTGCCTTTATGCAAGACAATTATCGTGGCGCTGAAGAGGAAAGCGTCACTTACTGTGTGTTACTATCGACCATACAATAATGTCACTACAAAATTAGAGCATGTAAATGAATTTTTAGAACAAGTTTACAACAACAACAACAACATACTTAGAGTAATCTCACAAAAGTGGAGTCCGAAGAGACTCAAATGTACACAACCCTTACCACTACTTTGGAGATAGAGAGATTGTTTCCGATAGACCCTTAACTCATTTTTGAACTAGTTTTTTTTTTTTTTTTTAAATTAATCCTCTCCAATGTTTGAGTTTGTCAAAGAATTTTGGGCTAATGATAAACCCAAAAAAGAAGTTTGGGCTAATGACATGATCCAATAAACTTCAAATGAGCTTTCTTTTGGCCCATCTCATTTCTTCAACATAAAGCCCACATACATATATACCTTGGAGCGGGAAAAACATCACTCCAAAAATTTGAAACGCAGCTAAACGACGTCGCACTGTAGTTTGCTAAAAACTCCTTTTCCCCAAAAATTAGGGCTTTCAATTTTGATTCAACAATTCGCATTTTGTTGAATTTAGAGCTATTTTTGGGTTTATGTAATGGATGATGAGTTTTGTACTCATAGAAGATGAATAACAGTCGAGAAGAAGCGAATCGCTCCGGCGCAGACGAGGAAAGCGGGAAGTTTCATACAGTTCAGCCACTTCGGGATTTGGAATCGAATTGGGGTGTTGATTTAGCCAAAAATCTTGAGGAGTATTTGCTCAAAATTTGCTCGGGTGAAATTACTAGTGAAAATTATGATGATGGGCATCACCTTTCTGTGAATTTTGCTGAAGGTAGGTAAAAAATTTCAGCTTTGTGTGTACATTCTCTTCCACCTTGTACATTTATCACATTTCACTAACTTTTGTGTAGCAAAAATAAGATCTCGTTTGGCTATAAATTTTGAAGTTGAAATTTGAAAATTTGAATTGTTAAGTTGTGATTTTTTGAACATGAATTCTACCTGGAAAATGTTTGATTTTTTGTGAGTGGAAGTGAAATTTCTCCCCGAAAATGGTCTTGGAGAATACTTTGGAGATAGAATTCTAGAATTTGATCAGAAAAATGTTTCTTTTTTTTGTAAAATAATTTTCCCCATGCCAGGTAATTTTTTATGTTTCAAAAAGGAGGTTTTGGGTTTGTGTGGTTTGAAAAGTGTGTACTTGTAATTCTTTTGATGAGATGTTTTTTTGGATGTGTAGCTGCTTTGCTGCTTCAGGGGTCAGTTCAGGTGTACAGCAGGAAGGTGGAGTATCTGTATTCTCTTGTAGTGCATGCTTTGGAATTCATCACCAAGAAGAGGTTTTTTTCAGCTTTTGCTGTTTATTTTTTTTTCATTCCTTGAGTTGAATTGTAAAGGCGTCTCTGGTTGGAGATAAAGTCTAATTATTTGCATAATTAGAGGCTAGG
Organism: Solanum etuberosum; assembly: GCA_029582245.1. Classification (NCBI taxonomy): domain Eukaryota; kingdom Viridiplantae; phylum Streptophyta; class Magnoliopsida; order Solanales; family Solanaceae; genus Solanum; species Solanum etuberosum. The sequence goes on along the minus strand of JAJONR010001938.1, from coordinate 15,291 downwards.
TTACAATTTATTCAACTTTCTCTTGTTCTGTAAATGGATGAAACAATGTTCAGTCTTAGTTACCTCTGCTTGTCTTCAACATGTATTATCACGTCGGTAGCTGTACATCTCAGGCCGTTCACCTGTGAGTATTGCTCTAGGAGCCTGAAATTAGACAATGATGTCCTAACTTTGCAAATCTGGCTCAACCCGTAGGACAAGGGTTTGAATATATGTTTTTCCAGGAAATGACTTCTAAAGCTCCTTTCTTTTCTCGGAAAGCTGTTGTTCTTTTTTTTTTTCCTTTTGGTTTCTCTCTAAATTTGTTCAGTGCACTAGCCTGTGAAAATGGTTTTGATGTAATTTTGGTCCTCTAGAGAAATGATGCTGCTAATTTTAAATAACTTCTGCAACGTAACATTAGATGAAAGCTTGTATGTAAAGGTTGTTAAATGTTGCACTTTGTTGATTGAGTTTTTATCCATTATCAAGCAGTTCTTTGTACAATCTGACCCTGCTTGTCTTTGTCTTCACCTAGTTAAATGGTGTGAATAATATTCTGGTAATGACAGTTAGAGCGTTTGGATATTAATACTAATTGTTTCTAAGATAGCTACCATTTCCTACTCTGGTGTAAGCTGGATTGGAATACCTACTGGGAGATAATCCTTTGGAAAATGTTGTATTGATAGATGTCAACAATGACATGTAGATGTTGACAATGTCCTAGAACCACACTACATACTTTTGGTCTAGTTGTGGGTTATTTCTCTTGGGTATTGATCAGAAGTTCATAATTTTTCTAGAGACCAGGTTAGAAAAGCCACAAGTAAACAACAATAACATTAACTACATCCCAATTCCAGTTTAGTTGGGTCAACTATACGAATCCTCCATATCCATACCCATTTCATCCCACTATTCATTAATTTTTTGATTAGACAAATTATGGATTCTAGGCTCTGTATATTTTCTACATGATATTCAAATTTCTAGACAAACTGAGAAGGCTCATTACAAACACCAGCCATAATGTATGTAATAGCCTCGGTCATAAAAAAAATGTATGTAATAGCCTCTCTCATGGCTTGAGACTTTGAGGAGCATGGAAATTATGATATGATTTATGAGAATGAAATTTCACACACACCCAATCACCCACTCACTGCTGAAGACACCAACTCAGGATTATAATTTTTTTTGAAGCTTTTATACTGCTTGTAAACTTTAGTTATCTAAGCATGGACCATGGAGAGCTAGGGCCTTTACACAGTCAATGATTTCTGATTGACCAGGTTATTTTGTAGAGAGGTTGTTATTCTTTTTCTTTCTGAAAAGAAAGCGGATTGGTCTTGCCATTGCAGTGTTATGGCTAAGGTCAGTAATGTCTACTTCAAGCAATAATGTTATCCCTTGGTCCATCAGAATGCCATGAGAGTGTAGAGTGTAGAGTATGGTGCTCTGCTTCACTCTTTCTTCCTTCGTTCGACTTTGTACCATAGTTAAGTGAGTCTAGTGTGTGCTGTACACACTTGCGCCTTGACAATTTCTGCCTTTGAAGGTGCTGTGTTTTCTTAAGGTGAAGGGAGGAAGATTATTGAAAAGAGTCTTGGTATAAGAATATTTTTAGACATATGTTGTTTAGAATGAAGCTTAAGCAAGTTACACTCTCTGAGTACTGATTATTTCCAATTTAGAAGTTATTTTTCTCATTTTATCCAGGAAAATGAATCTTCTCATGAACATTATATAAGTCATGGGATTCATATTTATGTAGCTACTTATAAAAAGATTTTTATTTATGTTGCGTAACTTGATGTTAAAGAATTGTTCATCAGCTAAAAGACTCACATACTTGATTCAAATAGGGGACTGATTCTCTACTTTAAGAGGTCTAGGAGAACAAAAATCCATTTTTATTTCGCATTTTCTTCTGAATTCTCTAGGAATTTCAACAGTTTGACAAAGTTCAAGAAAATACTGTGTGAGTAAAAGTAACCATGGGTCATTTTGGGAAGTTAGAGTTTCTCAACCTTCCTGATTTGGAGAAGATTGCATTTTCCTTCTTGAGATCATGCTGATTGGTTCTCAACTTTCCTGATCTGGAGAAGATTGCATTTTCCTGCTTGAGATCATGACGATTGGTTTCTCTAGTAATTATGGTATATCTTTAAAGAAATGTTCACAAGCATTACGTCAGCAAGAAAAATTCTGGTGGGGCATCCAAGGCAGCTATATGTCATGTAAAATATGGCAGCCTACTGCTTTTGTTTTGGGTTTCTATCATGGTGATTATTGATCCGAAAGTAAAATCTGCTGAGATACATCTCCATTTCTAAAAGTCTTTACATTTCCTTAAGTTCTTAACTTAAAAATATGTTTGGCTAGCTTTTTCGCATAAATACTTTTGGGACAAACAAGGAATATTATTGTTTGGCTTTTGGAAAAAGTAATTCACGTTAGTGTTAGAAATATTTAGTTTTAGAAACAAACAAGGATTTGGGTGGAGTGGTAAGTACTCCTTCATCCTTAACCAGAGGTCTCGAATTTGAGTCCCCTTGGGTATGGAGTCACATTTGTTAGGGAGCGCTTTACCCCCTAATGTGGGACTTCCCATCACAAATCCGGATTTAATCGGACTCCAATGTGGGTATCGGACACCGAATGTGAAACCAAAAAAAAAAATTTAGTTTTAGGCACTCTGCCAAACACATGAATGTATGTACATAAATGTTGTTGAGCTTACATCGTAGCTTCTGTTAAAAACCGTATGGAAATGCTTGGTGTTCCCGCTGTTGCTTCTCCCACTCGGTTTTAAAGCTGTTAAGTGTCTACAATAACATACCTGGTGGAATTCCACGAGTGGAATCTCGGGAGGGTTGAGTGTACGCAAACATTACCATTATCTCGTGGTGATAGTGAGATTGTTTCTAAAATACCCTCGGGCCTCGACTCAAGTGTAGTAAATCAATGTACAAAGAGTAAGAAAACACGGGGAAAAACATCGCAACTAACAAGGGAAGTAGTGCAAATCCTACTAGAAGGGAACAAGAACAACAAAATAGTGCGACATTTGAAACACAATAAACAACAGACTGTGATAGAAATCAAAAGCATAAAGCTCATAAGTGTCTATTTATCTAAAGGACAAATTATAGACAAAATGGTTAATTTTCCACTTGAGTTTCCTTGTTAATATTGACAGTGCAGTCTTGTAAATCATCCTTTATAAGTTATTTTAATAGCCTATGACCAACATTCCATTTTGAAAACCCAATTGATCTAATATATTATACCATGTTTGGCATGGAAATGCTTCATGTTTGGAGATGGGAAAAGACATCAAATGCACCCTAAAGATGTTTTGGCAAGTCAAATACACACTTCAACTAATCAAGCGACCTAATTCACCCCTAACCTTGTTCAATGTTGTAAAGAAATGAATCTTGGGACTTACTCAACCCTAAAAGCTAGCTCATAGGGGGAGGGTTGTCCAAGTTTATATAAGGAGACCATTTGCTCATCCCTTTTTCGACGTGAGACTCTTTAACACTCCCCCGCGCGCTTATACCTTATTAACTGGAGCGTGGACAATATAACATGGCGGCCCAACATTGGTGAACAAAGACTCTGGCTTTGATACCTTGTAAAGAAATATGAGGCTTGACTCAACTGCAAAAGTTAGCTCATAGGGTGAGGATTGTTCAAGTCCACACAAGGAAACCATTTGCTCATCCCTTTTCCAATGTAGGACTTCTTAATATATGTGATATTATTACCACCTTAGAAGGTGACATGATAGAGAAAGTGCATTCACCTCCCTAAAGTGCGTGAGAAGAAAAAAAAGAATCTTAAGATGACAAAATTGCACACGTGGCACTCTTTTATTGGTCATTATATAACTAAGTATTCTTAATCTTCTTCTTAATATATAGTAATTTCTAACACATCAATTATATTAGATTCTCTTTCTTATTTATTCTTTTTATTTGTGGGGCCCACTTTCTTTTAAGTTTTCCCTTTTCCTCCCCTTTGGATTCTTCTTCCGCCGTTCATCGGCCCTGACATTTCTTCACTCAATCTCTCACGAAAGCATCTCCAACCCTCTCCCTTGAAACTTCAAAAGAGGAACTTTAAGGAAGAAATCGGAAGGAGTGGAAAAGATGAAGACTTCCATCAGAAAGTTCATGATTTCTCTCCATAAAGTTCATGATTTTTCTGCTCAAGCTCATCGGAGAACCCACCGGGAAAATTCATTAAGGTACACAACGACTCCTACTGAAAACCCTGAGATATCCATGCATAAAATCCATGATGTTTTTGTCTAAACTTATCGAAAATCCATCGGAGAAGACGGTTACTCTCTCTGTCTGCTCTATTCTCGCTGTAGCACCTCCTACGGCCACTAAAATGCCATTCAGCAGCAAGCCACCAATATCAATTTTGATTATACAAAGAATACCAATGAAATGCTTGATTTTCATCTGTAATTTTCAAGATTTTTGAAGAATTTTAGCAGTCTTACAGATCTGAAAATTTCTATGTACTTCACACGCAACAATGGCATTACCCCCGTCTATTGACGCTCCACCGCCAACAACCTCTATACTCCATAGCCGTCTTACTGTTCTTTGTTTCTCTCTTCAGATTTCTCTTTTTCCTTCAATCTATCAATGATGGAGACGAAAGAAGAAGGGATTTGAAAGAGGGAAATATGCTATGGTGGAGGAGGAAGAAGAAGAGTGTTTTGAATAAAAAGGAAATATTAAGGGAAAAAGGTAATAAAATATGGAAAATGATATTATACACACGTAAAATCTAAGATTGTCTTAGGAGGGTGGTAATAATATCACATCGAACAAGGTTAGGGGTGTATTAGGTCACCTGATTAGTTGAAGTGTGTATTCAACATATCCGGTCAACTTTAGGTGCATTTGATGTCTTCTCCTGTTAGAGATTAAGGCCTTCTTGGACATACATATGAAGTTGAGGTTTGAAGAAATATTTGTGCAAGTCAAAATACCTCTTGATTTCTTCTTCTAAAATCTAAAAAACTTGAAGTTGTTGACACTTTATCCTTTTAGGTCTATTGTATTATAGAAAGCGGTTAATTGCCACTCGAGCTTCTTACTAATCCTGAAAGGCAGGCAGTGCACTCTTGTAAAATTATGTTTTCTAAATTTTCAGTAGTTTTTTTAACTATGTACAATTTGAAAGCCCACCAGAGTCTCGAGGCCAAGCTACCGTGAAGAAGAAGATGATCAACATCTTCACCTGTCTCCTTGCATAAGTAACACCAACTGATACAAACAACCTTCCTTTTCCTAAGGTTATCCGTCGTCAAAATCACCCCTCTAGCAACTAACAACTATATGTTGCTTTACCAACTATATTTATTGTCTGGTACTAGCTTCTGTTTTTTTTTTTTTTTTGATGACCTGTCTGGTACTAGCTTCTTAAAAACAAAGCCTATGGGCATTTTGATGCTTACTCTAAGGCGTCACCTAAGCAAGACAAACTTGCCACCATGGGTTTCACCTAGCTTTGGGGCTTAGGCACGCATCAAGGGAGCCTTTAACATCACTGTTTCAACCAATTCTACCAATATAAAACATATGTTGTTCTTCACTTGAGCTTTTTACTGATGATCTTCTATTTGCTCGTTCTGATGAAGGGAAGTGAGTAATTCATATTAAGTGGCTGTTGAAACTTTTTTCATTGCTATCAATTTTGTAGTACATCAAATATACTAATTCAGTTCTTGGTATTGTAAGTATCATAACCCAAAAATGTGATATATTGAGATTTTCCATTTCCTGTTAAATCAGTGAACCAGATCTACCAGCAAGTGGATCAGCCCAAGCAGATGAAAACGGTTTGCCGGCTGCCAACCATGAAGAGGATGATCCATTCTGGGTTTCAGATGAAATCCCAGGTAGCATCATTACTTGTCTGTTATTTTAGTAGTACCCGGACTTCAAACAGCATGATTTATATTGTTCTTTTTGCAGTGGAAGCAAAGAATATGTTGGATAATACGATATGCAGGGATTCATTCACCCAATTTGTGAAGGCCCCTGCAAATCTGGTTGTGCTCGAGGGTGACTGCCTGGATGTTACTGGAGATGCTGGAGAACTGGAGTCTTACTTGGTATGTTAGTGTCTGTTTATGTGCAGTTACAGTATGTTTCTGTTATTTTGATTTGTTCTATTATTACTTGCAGCTAGCCAGATGTGATCTTTATCGAGATTTTATTCTATTGGACGCATGTGATTCAGTAACAGTGGATGGATTTCTGGATAGTGAGAATATAGCTGGAAACGGGCTGAACAATAGTTCAAAGGGCAGTTCTCTAAAATCCAAATACCACAAAAGCTTTTCCTCTCCCACAGGACTTTCTGGGGGAGCTGGCAATAAATCTTCAGCGCGAAAGAACCAGGATGCTAATTTGTATCAGTCTCCGAGGGGTCATGAGTTTGATCCAGTTAATTTAAACAATGATCCACATGAGTTTGATCCAGGCAATTTAAACAATGATCCATTCTCATCTGATATACCTGATAACATTGATGATGCACATGGATATTCAGAACCTAGAGATTTAGATGACTCAGATGATGAAGACCCATGGAAACCCTTGAACCCTCATGAACCAGGCAATTTGAAAGTAAAACCGTACAAAAAAGGTTTCTTAAGCTTCCTTCTCTTAGTTTCCTTCTCTTAGTTTCCTTCTGTATCCAAGCACTTTATTCTCTAACGAGGTTTCATACTTTCAAGCAGTTAAATCTAATAGAAGGCAGGGTGTGGTATCCAGAAAACTTGCATCTTTGGCCACAGAATTTCCGCTTGCAAGATTACATGGTACCATTAATACCGACCTCAACGACATGTGGGAGAGGAAATGTTGTGCCATGAATAAGCAAGTCGACTCACAATCTCCACCACCATTTGAGAAGGTTTAAATTATTGATAGTTTATTTGTACCTAACTTTTTATGCCTGAATATTTCATTGTATGAAGTTTCTGTTTGCAGCTCCGGGAATCACTTCTTCATGGGGTGAACAACGACTATGATGATTTTTATACCCCAAATGAAAAGAATGAAGATAATGACTATGATAGTGCTGATCACGATTTTGGGCCTCCTGACTTTGACATGCCAGAAAATGCAGACATGAACTGCGATGCTACTCCACATGGTGAAAAGGTTTGTAATCTAGATAAGGATGTTTCTCAATACAGTAAAGATCATGTTTCTCTGAAGCTAGCTCAATGTGGCACTACAGAGTTAAAGTTGCTAACTATATTTTATTTTTGCAGCATGATAATTGTGGTCCACTTTTTGATAGTGAAGCTCATGAAGATCTGTATGGTCAAGAAAACCTTGAAGATCTTTGTCGCTCCCACTTGGTAAGAATAAAATTCATTATCTTCATAAAATTATGGACTGTAATTTGTAGGTATGTGTCTTGATATTTTATTCATTTTCCCCTAAATGACATGAGAAGGGGTTCACTAACATGAACTCTAGACATGCTTATCTGTTACTTAAATTTTGTTGAATCTTCTGTGATTGTCTTGGTGACCTTCTTTCTATTGTAGGATTCTCTTCTTGCTAACCTTGCTGAAACTGAGAAGCAGACTGAATTGGCTGCTCGGGTTTCAACGTGGAAACAGAGAATTGACCAGAACTTGGAGGAACAAGTGTGTTGCATTTTCTAAGATCTCCTTTATTTGTCCTATTTTTCTCTGTCCAGTTCAGATATTTTATCACTCTAGTGTTTATCCCCAGGAATCGCATCTGCCCTTTGACATTCATGAATATGGGGCAAGGGTTTTGAACAAGTTATCCCTGGAAGAAAATGATAAAAGCACCATGTCCTTTTCTGATGTTGTCAAGGGTTCGGAGAAGCATGACATTGCTCGAACATTTTCTGCGCTTCTGCAATTGGTAAAACCCTCTTTCAACATGAATTTTAGCGACATTAGAGTTATCTGCCTTTGAAGATAGAAGTAATATGTTCCTTTTTTTGCTTTTGAAATTTTATCCTATGCCTAAGGCCATCAATAAGAAATGTTCACCTTTTTTCTTTCGCTTTGTTAAAATTTTTTTGTAGGTAAACAATGGAGACGTTGGTTTGGAAAGAGGTGGGGTATGCGAGTCCACTTGTTACACAGCTGCAAATCCCTTCTCTGTTCAACTCCTTAGGCAGAGCAACGGTAGGGAGAAAATGCAGTTTCAATCAACAAAAAAGAGAGCGAAATCTCCAATGCACAATCAGAACATTAGAAAGGAAAAGAACAAAGGTAAAGCCGTTCATGCTGCTGTTGATTCATCGCCTTCAGGACCCGATTCAGATAGCAGATTTCCCCTGAAGCTGGGAAAGGTTAATGGAACAAGATGCACACCTGAAAGCAAGAAAAGAAGGAAGTCCAGAATAGCGTTAACATCGGATTTGCCTCCTGCATTGTAGTAAGACAGAAGATTCACCCCACCATTGTAATTCTCATCGCAAACCAATAACCCGTTGGGTGCAGAAATTTGTAGCATCTGTTTCTTGCTTAACTTATTAGGCCTTAGTGTTATACTTAGCAAGGAAGATGTAACAATATTTGACATATACTCTTCATTTGTCACTTTGTAGACAAAAATGTTGATTAGAGTTACTTGGTGTATGTGCTGGTTGGATATAGCAGGTAACTATGGATTTTGTCGACATGCGTGCAAACTGGTCCGAACACCATGTTGTTATCAAATGCTAGTAATGTTTTAAGTGCGTATTTGTTTGTTGGAGCTACTACATCAAACCAGTAAAATGTTATCGTCTTGCTATTATATTCAAGACATTGACATGGGATGGTGATATTGATGAATGGTAAATTAAAGTCGAATACACACTCAAACTAATCGAGCGATTCGTCTTATATGATTAGTACACCTGTCAAATTGTTATTATGAAACCCAAATGGGGAGATTATGATGGGAATAAAAGTGGGACACCTCATCCTTTTGTCCTTCATCCTTAATCAAGAGGTTTTGGGTACGGAATTGCCTTTGTTAGAAAACGTTCTACCTCTCAATGTGGGGTTTTCCGGCGCCAATTTAGATTTAATTGGGCTCCAATATGGGTATCAGACATCGAGTGTAAAACCAAAAGAAGAAAAGTGGGACACCTCTTTATCTCTTGAATTTTCTTATCTCAAAAAAAACGTTTTATTGTGTCCACAAGTCCTCAAAGGGTACAACATACATATTTGCTTTTGATGCAACTTAAACGTGACTCCTCTATAATTAATAAAGTGAAGCAAATAGCTTGGAAGATTTTACCAAACCTTCCCTACCTATGTCAACTCAATTCATTGATTAAGGATCACTACTTATCATCTTATTATAAACAAATTTTTTTTCACTTAATGTTTGATATCTTCATTGCAGCTTTAACAAATTTGTATACGCGTCTCCCTTTTTGAGGGAAAAATCTCATCTATCCTACCCCACCTTATTGATTCTCAAAAAAAATAAGTTACTTATTTTCCACAATAGAATTATCTTGTCTTCCAATAGCATCAATTCCAATAGTGTTGGATAAGATATAATTGACACATGTGCAAATTACTTTCTTTCCAGTCTAGCATCTAGGTATACGTGTCAAATTCATGCTCACATTTTTTTTCTTCTTATCCGGTGTTCGATATTCACATTGGAGTCCGACTAAATTTGCACTGTGTAGGACTCCATTCGGCGAAAAGTGTTTTCTATCAAGGATTTTTTCATGCCCAAAGCTTGAACCCGAGACCTCTGATTAAAGAATGTGCAACCTCATCTACTGTACAATCTATTCTTATTCAATATTTCTAGCAACATATTTCACATTATTTCTTTCTATAATTGTATTGCTCGAGTTATTTGAAATGTTTTTTTTTTTTTGAAAAAGTACTTTCCATCAAAATGAAAAAAAAAACTTTCTTTCATTCTGAGAACTTGTTTCTAAATGAAACTAGAGGCATTCTACAAATGTGAATAAAACGCATTATACGGATGCGATTTATGAACAAATTTAAAATTTTCAAAAGATATACCGACCAACTTAGAATATTACACAATATAACATAATATATAATATTATATGAAATTATAACAGGGAAAACACTATAATATGTCAATCTTGTATAATAGTATATAAAAATTCAATCTGGAATTTTTTTATGACAAGAGAACCCACAATTACTATTCTTTGGATAATTTCACCCCATTATAATAGCTTGTAAATCATAAAAAAAAAAAAAACTAAAGTCTAGACAAATCCCATAAAATAAACTCGATAAAAAATTATGTAGAAGTTTCGAACCCGAAACCCCTTGTTCGACCATTACGGGTCGTCAAATTGAACTTTGCAAAGTAATTTTTTCTTGTTTTTTGATGTGATATTTTCATTGGTAGATTCTTTGTCTATATCAAATATATTTTTCTAAAATATAAATATAAAATTTGAGCAAAAATTATTAGGTTCGGTTAGAAATCCACAACCATTATTGTAGCTCCGGCCCAGTATATGTAAACACATTTATGCCATGTCGTATTCATTGAATTGACTTAAACATACATAACTTTTTACGTACCCCAACATTTAGCCTATGTGAAGTACATAAATATCCTATAAGAGTACCAAAAATTATTGAACACACAAAAATCTCATTCTATTTTTTTTGTCAAAAAAATTAATTTCATCCGAAATGGAGGAATATGACTTTGATCATAAAATAGTGGAAGTAAATGGGATAAATATGCATGTTGTTGAAAAAGGGCAAGGTCCTTTTGTTCTATTCATCCATGGATTCCCAGAATTATGGTATTCATGGAGGCACCAAATTATATTCATGGCTAAACATGGTTATAGAGCTGTGGCTCCTGATCTTCGCGGTTATGGTGATACCACGGGTAATGAAAAATTTATGCCTTATTCTATACGAAATATCTTAATTTTACCCTTCGTTATACTTTGAAATCGTTCATGATCTTGGTCATTAGCATATCGTCTCGTAGTAGTAATGCCAACATACTGCCTGTGTCAAGGTCCACGAGGGAGCTGGGTAGCCTGGGTTGGAGTCATGATTGAATACGACTGTTTGCTTGGTGGACTAATTAGTTAAGAAATTAAGTTTTGTTTTTGCTATTAGTTATAGTTTTTGACATGATGGTAAGAACTTAATAGTTCATTACAAGAAGAGTATGGGGAAGATAGGATGTACGTAGACCTTACCCGTACCTTGTGAGAGGTAGATAGGTTGTTTATGACGGACCATCGCTTAAGAAAAGCGATTTGAAAACAAGATTGATGAATACAAGAGTAAAAGCGCTATGGTGAAAATGTTGTAGGAAAGAAAATACTGACAACAAAATAGATCTAGAGAGTAATTCTAAATCTAGATCTTTTTCACAAAGTATTTTGACACGTAAAATTCATCCCGTTCGTCTAGGTCTCTTTTGGTTAAGGTCGAGGGCAAATATAATACCATTTGGTAACAACAATCGAATCAAGTGGATGCATTAATTTTTACTCATACCATAGATATATATATATGAGAAAATTAGGGAAAAGAATCAAAAATACAAATTATTGTATTATTTTACCTTCCGTTATATTTCAAAGTCATTTTTACCCATAGTTAGAACTATAGAGGGATAAATGTGGATATTTTTTTCCGAAGTATTTTGACACATGAAATTCATCCGGTTCATATCGAAGTTCCATTAAGGTCATGAACAAATATAACTCTACCTTTTTCTTAGCAACTGGCTTCTAATTCCGGGGCACCTCCAAGATACCTATTACGATGTTCTTTCAAAGGGTGATTTATGAATGAACCATAGTATAACGCAAGGTAAAATTAAGATATTTCGTATCTTAGTATTATTATGACTCTTTTAACTACTACATACTATGTTGAATTTATCAAGTTTAAATTCGGAATCCGCCTCTGACAGGAGTACCTAAAGATGATCCAAGCAAGTTTAGCTCATTAAGAGTTGTGGGTGACTTAGTGGAACTTTTGAATACCATTGTGCCTAAGGAAGATAAAGTGTTTGTTGTTGGCCATGATTGGGGTGCTCTTATTGCTTGGAATCTTTGTTTATTGAGGCCAGACAAAGTTAAGGCTTTGGTTAATATGAGTGTGCCATTTTCTCCTAGGAATCCTAAGAGAAAACCAATTGAGTCATTGAAGGCTATCTATGGTGATGACTATTATATTGTTAGATTCCAGGTTCACCTCTTTGCTTCCTTCTAATTCTTTATTTTTGATGTTTCCTTTCGTGTTTTTTGATGCATGAATAGAGACAGATTCAAGATTTTAAGTCGAGGAGTTCTAGGTACTCTTGACTCTTTATAGTTCAAGCTATAAAAACACGTGTTCACATGCCCTTACATATGTTCACATCGATTCTGAGTTGTCTTACACGTGCCTGTTGTTGTTATCGAGTGGGTACACTATTTAGCTAACTCAGCATCAAAATATGTTTTAATACAAAGGGAGGAATAATTTAGGTAGATAAAGTGAAAAATGGATAGTTGAGGTATAAAACTCGCGAAAAAGTGATAGTTTAGGTGTTTTTTTTTTTTACCATTAACTCTATTTTTAATGTTTTTTTCGCATATATACGTATTAGCTAGGTAATCAAGACGAGTTGAACAGAGTCAATCCTAGGACGAAGGTAACACAAATTGAGTTGGCTACTCACTTGATAATCATAGAGTCATCGCTCCCATAAACGGAAGAGTGATAATGGTTCAAATGTATATACTATTTCATTTTGTTAAATTCTTATACTGTCAGTCTATATAACTTAAATCCCGATGTCTTAATATTGTTTGTTTTTTCTAGGAGACTGGAGTGATGGAAGAAGAGTTCGCAAAAACAGGCACTAAGAAAGTGTTGGAGAAATTTTTAACTTATAGGAACCCTGGACCATTATACTTGCCTAAAGGAAAGCCTTTTGATGATAGTCCAGTAATTTTGCCTTCTTGGCTATCAGAAAAAGAAGTTGATTATTTTGCTAGCAAATATGAACAAACTGGCTTCACTGGTGGATTTAATTATTACAGAGCACTTGACTTGTAAGTTTCTGTCCTGTATTTACTTTTGGTTAAAAATTATGTTGTGACACTTCTCATTTTAGTTGGGAATTAGTATTATTTCGATTCGGAGAATCAAATAATGACATTATCATGGATATTGTGACAAAAGAAGGATAGCTTTGGTGTAACTGGTAAAGTAGTTGTCATGTAAGGCTGCATACAATAGATCCCCTGTGGTCTGGTTTTTCCTTGGATCCTGTGCATAGTGGGAGCTTAGTGCATTGGGATGACTTTATTCTGACGAAAAAAAGTTATATTACATGAGTTATGTTGATGCCTACCTATAGTGTAAATGTTTTTTAAAAAAAGAACTAGTGATGTCGATTTTCTAGCTTTGTGGATCAAGTTCTTCACTTGAGTTGATTCGAGTTTTCCTGTGGAGACTGCTAAGGGTTAAGATACTAACCAATGTAACAGTTAGACTAAGTGGGAAATGGAGAGAGTGGAGTTAGAATCGATGTCATTGGTTATGGTCAATGAAGGTTCACAGTTTCATTAAGCCAATATGATGCTATCATTCTAGTTTTAATGAGTGTCTGATGTTTGATCACGTAAATGCCTTTAACTAGTCCTCGGAGGGTGAGTCAAGGCTGTAAGATTAGGTTGGAAGGCGTAGTCAATGGACAACAAGTGAATATTCTTGTACTACCCCTTGTTGGTCCACCAAGGACGGAGTAGGTTAGGTTAGACGAAAGTTATGGTTATATGTTCAAGAACGTAAGGTGTCCTTGCTTTCCCAGGATAAGAAGGGATGGAGAAAATGCCTCGAGCAAATGTTAAAAACACCAGTCACTATGGTGCTGAAGTAAGCCCAAATACTTGACAACATGATAAAACCAAAAGCTCTTGTTACAATCATCAACTGCAACATTGAATTGAGACTTTGCACTTTGCTAACCCTTCGCATTTGTATTAACTTTTGACCGTATAGAATCTTTATCTGTGTACACTCTACTCTCTCCAGACCTTACATAAGAGATTTCACTGAATATGTTATTGAAATGCAGAAATTGGGAATTGACAGCAGCATGGAGTGGTGCAAAAGTGAAAGTACCAGTGAAGTTCATTGTGGGAAATTTGGATTTAACTTATAATGCCCCTGGAGCAAAAGACTATATAAACAAAGGTGGAATGAAAAAAGATGTACCTTTGCTAGAAAAAGTGGTTATATTGGAAAATGTTGGCCATTTTCTTCAACAAGAAAAGCCTGATGAAATTAACAAACACATTCATGATTTCTTCAAGGGCTTTTCATCTACTTGAAGGTTCAAAGTTTAGCCCTTTCATGTTTGTTTGAGGAGATGGTAACTTTTGATGTAATTGAATAAAGTACATGTGAAGAAAGTGGTTATATTGGAAAGAGTTGGTAATTTTCTTCTACTTGAAGGTTTGAAGTTTAGCCCTTTCATTGTTTGTTTCAAGGGCATAGCAGCTTTTGATGTAAATTGAATAAAGTACATGTGAAGAAGTGGCTATATTGGAAAGAGTTGTCCATTTTCTTCTACTTGAAGTTTTAAACTTTAGCCCCTTCAAGTTTGTTTTGGGGATATTGTAACTTTTGATGTAATTGAATAAAGTACATGTGAATCAAGTGGCTATATTAGAAAGAGTTGTCCATTTTCTTCTACTTGAAGTTTTAAACTTTAGCCCTTCAAGTTTGTTTTGGGTATATTGTAACTTTTGATGTAATTGAATAAAGTACATGTGAATCAAGTGGCTATATTAGAAAGAGTTGTCCATTTTCTTCTACTTGAAGTTTTAAACTTTAGCCCTTCAAGTTTGTTTTGGGTATATTGTAACTTTTGATGTAATTGAATAAAGTACATGTGAATCAAGTGGCTATATTAGAAAGAGTTGTCCATTTTCTTCTACTTGAAGTTTTAAACTTTAGCCCTTCAAGTTTGTTTTGGGTATATTGTAACTTTTGATGTAATTGAATAAAGTACATGTGAATCAAGTGGCTATATTAGAAAGAGTTGTCCATTTTCTTCTACTTGAAGTTTTAAACTTTAGCCCTTCAAGTTTGTTTTGGGTATATTGTAACTTTTGATGTAATTGAATAAAGTACATGTGAATCAAGTGGCTATATTAGAAAGAGTTGTCCATTTTCTTCTACTTGAAGTTTTAAACTTTAGCCCTTCAAGTTTGTTTTGGGTATATTGTAACTTTTGATGT
>JAJONR010001937.1:0-90819 GCA_029582245.1 Solanum etuberosum | reverse complement strand
ACATCAAGGTATGTGTGGATTCACCCATGGAGTCCTTTCCTCCATGGGGTTTGATGAGTCTGAGATTTCAATTCATTTGGGGTTTTGTTTTGATAGTCTAAGTGTCATAAGATGCCTAATTGATGCTCTAAACTGATGTTAATGTGTTGATTTGCAGCATTAAAGGCTAGGGAGCAAGGCAAGGACACTACTATGTCGTTTTACCCTCTACCCTAGGCCCTATATAAACATTTTAAACCCCCAATTTCCCAATTAAGACTTAGTCTCCTAAATTCTCAAAGTAGATCAAAGATCTTCCCTAAATATTTCTCTCTCTAAAGATTGAAGAAGAAGTCAAGGGTTTCAAGACCAAGTATCTAATTCTCCATTGATAGAGGGCTTTTTACATCAAGGTATGTGTGCATTCACCCATGGAGTCCTTTCCTCCATGGGGTTTGATGAGTCTGAGATTTCAACTCATTTAGGGTTTTGTTTTGATAGTCTAAGTGTCATCAGATGTCTAATTGATGCTCCAAACTGATGTTAAAGTGTTGATTTGCAACATTAAAGGCTAGGGAGCAAGGCAAGGACACTACTGGACAAAGAGGAACAAACAAGCTGAAGAAGTGTTGAGTAAGAAAAATGAGTTTTCATGATTGATTTATTCCTCATGTTGTTGTGCATTTAGTATGAGTTGCATATTTGACTTCATGAGAGGAGTTGATGAACATGCTTTAGTATGCTTTTGAGAGAAATTGCATATTGGCTCCATGGTAGTGTGTTGAGCATGCTTTTACTTGGAGAAGGTAGTTCCTCCTATGAATATGTGAAATGTTGAGTTTTCATGCATAATGGGTTGTTAGATGTAGTTCATACTTCCTTATGTTGTATTGATTATGTTGAGATGGAGTTGTAGTTTCCTCATTTGAATTGTGCATTATTTGATGTTTCATGCATGATGGGCTGCTAGTCTTGAGTCTTTATTTCCGTACGGTGTCTAGATCATCAATAAAGAATTAATGTTCCCAAGGGGGAGATATTGTAACACTCCAGAAACTAGTAGGCTAAGCTAGAGCTTGACGTTAGGGTTAGAACGTTTAACGTACCTCCCCGTATCTTAAAATTTATTTTTTCCTGTTAGAACGTCAAGGTTTAGACCCCAAGGACCATCCATGGGTCCTTGAGGAAAAGCCTCAAAAAATGACCTGGGCAGTGACCCACAAGGGTAACCCACTCCCCGTAGGTCCATCCACACCCCGTGGGTAGGGGTCGTGGGTCAAGCCCCCTAGAAACTAGCCACAGACCACGCCCAACCATTGTCCCACCCATGGTCCGTGGGTCATAGGTCATACCTGTAACTGCCAAAAAGCAGTTTCACTTAGGGGCATTAGGGGGATTTCCTATTTTAGGTGGGGTTAAGTGACGTCGTTTTATACATTATTAGGACACCTATATAAGGTTTTTAAGTCACTAAACTAACTCATCTAAATCATAATTTCTAAATCCTCAAATCAAAACCAAAACCCTCTCCAAAATATTCTCTCTAAAACTCCAAGGAAGAAGAAGAAGAAAGGTGAAGCTAGGGTTGAAGGATCCATCTTTTCTCCTCAAATGCATGGTAATTCTTCATCAAGGAATGGTAGTCCTTCATCCATGGATAGTTTTCAGCCATGGAGTCCCTCCAAATTCAATTATCAAAACTTGTAATTTCCCCAAAAATCTAGGGTTTTACTCCAAGTCATGGATTCACTTCAAAAACGATTCTAATGATTTAATTGATTTATATTATGATCAAATTAATGATTACTTACTATTTTTAAGTTCAATTCCCCTATTTTTCCAATTTGGATCTTAAAGTGTGGGTATTGATTGATGCAAGTAGAATATGATAGAATTATGCATGTAGTACTTGAACTACTTGATTATATTATCATCCATGTCTAATGTAGTATTCTAGATGTGTTGATGAATTATGATCTATGGTCCTTGAAGGACAATTTATGGGATTATGCATGATTGTGAGGGTTTGTATATGATATGAGAACACTTTGAGAGTAAACTGAGTATGATTATGATCTTGTGTGTGTTGATTGATAAGTTACTCTCATCTAAACATCTATGTATGAATATGATATGATGTGAAGGATTTTCTCACAATATGATTATTCTAAGGTTGAAAGGCTATTCTCACCTATTGAATCTATGAGCTATAGTATGAATTCAGTTAGATTGAGTGTCAAAACATTCTTCCATGAATATGAACTTAAGTTAAGACTTAATAGATAATATATCTGAATTAATGCTTAGGACCGAGTTGATATGAATATGAGATGGAAGCTTATACGATCGTTGAAGTCTGGCTTCCCCTTGAAATCTTTTAAAGTAGTTGAGTCTGGCTTTCCAAATGGGTTCCTTATACCGTAGTTGAGTCCGGGTTCCCAAAGTATGTATCTCATGAGTTGGAAACCTTCTACCTTAGTTGAGTCTGGGTTTCTAGAAGCAATCTCCTTATCCCATAACTATGTGCCCTCATAGGTCTTTAACTAGTGGATCCACCTAAGCTAAGAGTATGGGTCTATCTTAGACAAGTAGGACAACCCCTTTTCGGTGTGGGGTAGACACCGGATTCCATGATAAGCTCACATGGTCTATGTCGGTTAAGGCTTATTCCCTATTATGATAGTATGACCAAGAGAGTAGAATTATGAACTATAGTTACTCAATAGGCATTACTTAGTATGGGTGGGATTATGGGTATTTATGATATGTTCTTCTTATGACATGATGATTATGAGTTGATTATGCTTATGACTTATGCTTCTCCATTAATTTCCAAATGATGCTTTAACTTAGAAAATTGCATACATTCAACTAAATGTCCCTTTTTAGCATAATTTCAAGGTTTTTATACATGACTATCATACTTAGTGCATTTTTGTGCTAACCCATATTTTCTATATTTTTTTCCATAACTGTAGGGTCCGATTCTTGAGGTGATCTCCTTCTTGGTCAAAGCTTGGATCGACTATTCTCCTTGTTATGGTGAGTCCTAATGGTTCGAGGACGGATGATTATTTTCTAGTTTCTTTTCTTGTACTTCCAATTGAGAACTATGTTGTAATGGTTGTGACCCTATTTGATACATCGATTGTAATAGATGACTAATTGAGACAAGTCTAGACTTCCGCTATGCTTTTATGAAAACTTTTAAGACTTGAAATTTGTTTTAATCTTTATTGTTCTTTACTTATGTTATTATATGCTAAGTGGCATACATGGTTCCTTTCGGGATTCTATGTGCCATGTTACGTCTAGGGGGTACCCTTGGGTCGTGACATGTAAGAATTATTGCTTTGAGAGTAAGGCTTGTAGTTATGAAGGTTGATTTCTAGGTCTTTGAGAGTAAAGCTAATATGATGAATTATGAATGTTTGGGCTTCGAGAGTGAAGCTTATATGATAATGGTAGATTAGTAGATAGAATTATTGTGGAAGGAATTTACCCACATAATCTACCTTATGAATGTATGAATGCATGAATGTGAAAGGTTTTCTCACATTGAATGATTCTAGGTTGAAAGGTTTGCTCATCTAAAATGAATCAAAGCATGTTAATTAAGATAGCTTGAAGTAGTGATATGGTATCCCTTCATGAAGAAGCTTGACTTGGTAAGACAAGACCATGCATGTTTGCTTGAGTAGTATATCTCATGGATAACCTTGGATTAAGAAATCGTACACTTCCTAAGGTTATCTTGAACCAACATAATAGAATGCTTTCATCATAGTATGACTTGGTAAGGCCAAACCATTTCATTGGTAGCTTTGATTGAGAAATAGTACCCTTCCTTGAGTAGCTTCGACTTGCATGAGAGTGAGCTTTCCATGATAGCTTGGTCTTGCATAATGAGGTTCTTTTCCTTGATAGCCTTGAATTGGTGAATCGTAACCATTCATGAGTAATGTTTTGTATTGGTCTAGTAATGACGTACTTTTCCATGGATAGTAGCAAGAGCTAAAGAAGGACTAGTCCCTAATTAAAGTAGCATGTTTATGATGAGTCAAGGTTACTTCAAGGAAGTATCGTAAGTATGTTTTAATATGAGATTTACTTGTATGATGTATTGTTAGCTTGGATTGTTGCTAGAGTTGCCTTTCTTGATATGTTTGACTAAAGGTGGATTACCTAAGTCCTAGCTAAGGATATGTTGAGGATATTTGAGAAGTGTTCCTCATACATTATGATGATCAATGTGCGTTGAATATGCCTATGACTTATGTTGTTATCTCTTATGCTTATGGTATATGTCTTATGTTGACTAATGCCTATGTTATGCCTATGTTGATGTTTATGCTAGCTATCATATTTAGTACATTTTTGTACTAACGCATACTCTTGCCTACATTCTTATCTAATTTAGGGTTCGGCGATATTGACTTCCTTCCCCATGGCTAGGATCATGGTAGAGCAAGGATTGAAGATTTTGTGAGTCCTCATAATATTCGATGAGATAGTCACCATGTTCTTATGTCTTTCATATTATGTTTTCAACTATTGTATGGGTTGTGTCCTAAATATATTCATGTTTTAGATGGTTTGAGACAAAGTCTAATAGACTTCCGCTCGTTTTTAAAAAGACTCTGATTGTATGGGAAAAATGTTTTAAATTTCCGTACCAATTTCTATTATCTTATGTTATGATATGCTAAGTGGCTTGCATGAGGCCTCTCGGGGTCTTGTACGCCATGTTACATCTAGGGTGTAACCCTGGGTCGTGATAAAACTTGGTAATCAGAGCACAAGGTTTAGAATGGTTTTAGGATGTCTTAAAACCATGTCAAGTAGAGTCTTGTTCATAAGTGTGAAGCGCGCCACATTCATGAATGAGAGGCTACAAGATGCTTAGGAAACTTAACTTCTTCACTACTCTAAGTCGTGCCATAGAGTTTATTTCTATAAGGTCTTTCTCCTAATCCTTACCCGATAGTCTACAGGATATGACTACTACAAGAGCTAACGGTAGAAGGAATAAGGAAGACATTGTGGATCAAGAAGCTCCTCCACAAGCTCCGATTGACCCTCTGGATGGGAATGTGACTAATGCGGAGTTTAGATTGGGTTTTCAAGTGTTGGCTCAAGCCGTGACGGCCCAAGCCAATAATGAGGTGGTAGCTCCCGTGAACCCAATTGTGGGTACGACAGCTTCAAGAGTGAGGGTCATTACTAGGATGAACCCTCTAGAATTTATGGGTCAAAGGTTGAGGAAGATCCTCAAGAGTTTATAGATGAGGTTCATAAGGTGTTAGATATTATGGAGTTACTCCAGTAGAGAAGTCGAAATTGGCCGCTTACCAACTTAAGGGGGTTGCTCAAGTTTTGTTTAACCAATGGAAAGAAGCAAGAATGGTAGAGATGGGTCCCATGGAATGGGAAAGGTTCAAAAATGCTTTTCTTGATAGGTTCTTCCTTCTAGTGATGAGCGAAGCTAAGGTGGTTGAGTTCATTAACCTTAGGCAAGGTAGTATGAGTGTTAAGGAATACGCTTTGAGGTTTACCCAACTATCTAAGTATGCTCCTTCTATTGTGGCAGATCGTAGGACCAAGATGAGTAAGTTTGTCTCGGTTGTTTCCGACTTGGTTGTCAAAGAGTGTCGTACGGCTATGCTTGTTGATGATATGGATATTGTTGGTCTTCTGACTCATGCCCAACAAATAGAGGAGGAGAAACTAAAAAGGAGATCTAGGGAGAAAAAGAGGTCTAGAATGGATGATGATAAGTTATCCTATGATTGGTCCGATGGACATGGTCGTTCTAGGAATCGACAAAGGTTTTTGGGGTAAGGTTCTTCCAATGTTCCTAAGTATAATGAAGATAGAGTGTCTAATCCTAAATGTGTAACACTCCGGAAACCGGTAGGCTAAACTAGAGCTTAACATGAAGGTTAGAGTCATAAACATACCTCCCCGTACCTAAAAATATAGGGTTTCGTGTTAGAAAATCAAGGTACGGCCCCTTAGGACCAACCATGGGTCCTTGAGGAGAACCCTTGGAAGTTTCCTGGGTGGTGACCCACAGAGGTCACCCACGCCTCATGGGTCAGGCCACGCCTCGTGGGTGAGGGGCATAGGCCGAGACCCTGTAAACTAAGTCTCTGAACCCAGACCACGGTTCACCAGAATGGGCCGTGGGTCCAACTACGGTCCGTCAGTGAGGGGTCGTGGGTCAAGGCCTCAGAAACAGGTCTCTGAACCTCCACCCACGATTCACCAGCACGCCACGTGGGTCCATCTAGGAACCGTGGTCGTCCTGTTGTGGGTAAGGCCTGAAACTGCCAAATGGCAATTACACTTAAGGGAATTATGGCCATTTTTATTTAATACCAAGGGACGTAGTTTTACACTTAATTAGGCTAACTATAAAATGTTTTACGACCCCCATATTAAGTAATCTTCCTCATAATTCCAAAATCACAAATCAAAACAAACTTTTCCCCAAAACTCTCTCTCTAGAACTCCAAGGAAGAAGAAGAAAGTTGAAGTTAGGGTTTGAATGAGCAACCCTTTCTACTCAATTTCATTGGAGAATGATAGCTAACGTATGGTAGTCCTTCATCTGTGGATATAATTCATCCATGGAGTCCCTCCACAACTCAATTTCAAAGATAGAAATTCCCCAAAAAGCTAGGGTTTTACTTCAAGTCATAGATTCCTTTCAAAAATGGTTCTATTGATTTAATTACTTTATATTATGATTGAATTGATGTTTTATTATGGTTTTATAATGAAATCTCCCAAGAATTCATGAAATCCCCCTATATCCAATTTATGACCTTGTGAGTGGGTGAATTGTAGAAAGAAGAGTATTATGAGATTATGCTTATGGTAATTGAACTAATTGAATTATTTTACTATCCATGTCTAATGTAGTAATGATAGATGTGTTGATTTGATATGATCTATGGTCCTTGAAGGGCAAAGTATGAGAATTATGTATGATTATAATGATGTTGTTGTGTTGAACGGATGGTCAAGTGGAACGCACCATTCAGACTTTAGAGGACATGTTAAGGGCATGTGTTATAGATTTCAAAGGTAATTGAGATGACCACTTTCCATTAATAGAGTTTGCCTACAATAATAGTTACCACTCAAGTATCGGTATGGCTCCTTTTGAAGCCTTGTATAGTAGGAGATGTAGGTCTCCGGTTGGTTGGTTTGAGGTAGGTGATATTGCTCTTATTGGTCCCGAATCGGTTTATGAAGCTGTTGAGAAGGTTCAGCTCATTAGCGAGAGGGTGAGAACGGCCCAAAGTTGGCAAAAGTCTTATGCCGATGTGAAAAGAAGGGACCTAGAATTTAAAGTTAATGATTGGGTCTATTTGGAAATCTCACCCATGAAGGTTGTGATGAGGTTTGGCAAGAAAGAGAAACTTAGTCCCCGGTATATAGGCTCATATCAAATTTTGAAGCGTATTGGAAAAGTTGCCTATGAGTTGGATTTGCCAAATGAGTTGGCCCCGGTTCACCTGGTATTTCATGTTTCTATGCTTAAAAAGGGTATTGGAGATCCGGTGTCCATTATTCCCCTAGAAGGGTTGGGAGTTGACAAAAGTCTGTCATATGAAGAGGTTCCGATAGAAATCCTAGACCGACAAGTCAAGAGATTGAGAAACAAGGAAATAGCTGTCGTTAAGGTTTTATGGAGGAATCATCTAGTTGAGGGTGCTACTTGGGAGGCCAAAGCTGATATGAAATCCCGATATCCTCATCTTTTTCCTTCTACTCCTATTCAAGCTTGAGG
Organism: Solanum etuberosum; assembly: GCA_029582245.1. Classification (NCBI taxonomy): domain Eukaryota; kingdom Viridiplantae; phylum Streptophyta; class Magnoliopsida; order Solanales; family Solanaceae; genus Solanum; species Solanum etuberosum. Next base: position 83,039 of record JAJONR010001937.1, on the reverse strand, counting down.
TAAGCAGTTCCTCTAGATTTTTCTTCTTTTTGAGGTCATGTGTGATTTATGTGTTTCCATGATTTCCTTATGTTAGTCATGTTCTTGAGAAATTCATGTTTAGTAAGAAAATGAGTTTTTATGATTTATGTTCCTCATGTTGTTGTGCATTTAGTATGAGTTGCCTAATTGACTTCATGAGATTAGTTGATAAACATGCTTTAATATGCTTTTGAGTGTAAATGTGTATTGGCTCCATGATATTGTGTTGAGCATGATTTTTTTTGGGGAAGGTAGTTCCTCCTATGAATATGAGAAATATTGAGTTTCTTGCATAATGGATTGTTAGATGTAGTTCCTAATTCCTTGTGTTGCATTGATTATGTCTTAGATGGAGTTGAAGTTTCCTCCTTTAAAATGTGCATTATTTTGATGTTTCATGCATGTTTGGCTGTTAGTTTTGAGTCTTTAATTCGGTAAAGCGTTTAGATCGTCATTCGGGGATGAATGATCCCAAGAGGGAGATAATGTAACACTCCGGAAACTAGTAGGCTAAACTAGAGCTTAACATGAAGGTTAGAGCAGTAAATGTACCTCCCCGTACCTAAAAATATAGGGTTTCATTTTAGAACGTCAAGGTACGTCCCCCAAGGACCAACCATGGGTCCTTGAGAAGGACCCTTGGAAGTTGTCTGGGCAGTGACCCACGAAGGGCACCTACGCCTCGCAGGTGAGGGGCATTGGTCGAGACCCTGAAAACTGAGTCTCTGAACCCAAACCACGTTTCACCAGAATGTGCCGTGGGTCCAACCGCAGTCCATCAGTTAGGGGTCGTGGGTCAAGGCCTCAAAAATAGGTCTCTGAACCTCCACCCATGGTTCACCAACATGCCACATTGCTCCATCCACGGACCTTGGTCGTGGGTGAGGCCTGAAACTGCCAAATCGCAGTTACACTTAGAGGCATTATGGGGTTTTCTATTTTTATTTAAGAATAACTGGCGTCGTTTTACACTAAATTAGACTAGGTATATGATGTTTTAAGACCCCCAAATTAAGTCAGCTTCCTCATAATTCAAAAATCCCAAATCGAAACCAATTTTTCCCCAAAACTCTCTCTCTAGAACTCCAAGGAAGAAGAAGAAAGTTGAAGCTAGGGTTTGAAGGAGCAAGCTTTTCTACTCAATTTCTTTGGAGAATCATAGCTAAGGTATGGTAGTCCTTTATCCATGGATAGAATTCATCCATGGAGTCCCTCCAAAACTCAATTTCAAAGATAGAAATTCTCCAAAAAGCTAGGATTTTACTTCAAGTCATGGATTCATTTCAAAAATGATTCTATTGAGTTAATTACTTTATATTATGATTGAATTGATGTTTTATTATGGTTTTATGATGAAATCTCCCACGAATCCATGAAATCCCCCGATTTCCAATTTATGACCTTGTCATGTGGGTTATTTTAGAAAGAAGAGTATTATGAGATTATGCTTATGGTAATTGAACTAATTGAATTATGTTATTATTCATGTATAATGTAGTAATGATAGATGTGTTGATTTAATATGATCTACGGTCTTTGAAGGGTAAAGTATGAGAATTATATATGATTATGATGATGTTGTTGTGTTGATTGAAAGGCTATTCTCATGAACACACAATGAACTTAATGTGAAAGGTTTTCTCACAAATATGATGATTCTAAGGTTGAAAGGCTATTCTCACTTATTAAATCTATGAGCTATCTTATGAATTATGATTGATTGAGTGTCAAGGCATTCTTCCATGAATATGAACTTGAGTCAAGACTTAATATGTATTCCATGGGAATTATGCTTAGCACCGAGTGGATATTTAATATGAGATCGAAGCTCCCCCACTAGAAAGAGCGGGTTTTTAGAAAGTATCTCTTGAGATTGAAGCTCCCCTGTTAGAAAGGGTGGGTTTCTAGAAGTAATCTCCTTATCTCATAAACTATGTTTCCCCATATGTTATTTAGCTAGTGGATCCACCTAAAATCTAAGAGTATGGTTCTACCTTAAGCAAGTAGGACAACCTTTTTCGGTGTGGGTAACACTGGATTCCTTGGTCAGCTCACATGGTCTATGTCGGTTAAGGCTTATTCCCAATATGACAAGAATATGAATTGTGAACTATTGCTACTCAAGGAGATTTAATTAGTATGGGTGAGATTATGGGATCTTATTCATGCATTGTACAAGTATGCTTTGAGGGAATTTATGGTATGTTCCTCTGATGATATGATGATCTATGAGTTGATTATGCTTATGACTTATTATTTTACCTTATCTTCCAAATGATGCTTTAACTTAGTAAATTGCATGCATTCAACTAACATGTCCCTTTTAGCATGTTTTCAAGGATTTTATGCAAGACTATCATACTTAGTGCATTTTTGTACTAACCCACATTTTCCTACATTTTTCCCAAGTGTAGGGTCCAGTTCGTAAGGCGGTCTTCATTTGGTTCAAGATTGGATTCGAATATTCTCCTTGCTTATGGTGAGTCCTCATGAGTCGAGGATGGATGTTTCATTTTGAGTTTCATTTCTAGATTTTCCTTTCGGACTATGTTGTACGGGCTGTGTCCATTTTCATTTGAACTATTGTAATGGATGGCTATATTGAGACAAGTCTAGACTTCTGCTTTGCTTTTATGAAAAACTTTTAAGACATAAAATGTTTTTTACTCTTATTGTTCTAATGCTTTATGTTATGATATGCTAAGTGTCTTACATGGTGCCCCTTCGGGGTATTATGTGCCTTGTTACGTCTAAGGGGTACCCTTGGATCGTCACAAAAACGCAAGGAATTAGTAGTGAATCCATATGGCCTACTTGTGCTAGGTGTGGAAAGAGACATGAGGGTAGATGTTTAGCCGGCATAGATGGTGGCTATAGTTGTGGTGAAAGTGGCAACAAGATGAAGAATTGTCTAGAGACAAAAGCCAAAGGAAGAGAGGACGCTCCTAAGAAGAACTGGTTCTATGCACTTCAAGCTAGAGGTAATCAAGAGTGTGCTCAAAATATGGATCCCGATATGTTGAGATCTTTTTTATGTGTTTTAAATGCTTTCTTAGATTCCGGTACTATCTTATCTTTTGTGATGCTATTTGTGGCTATGAGATTAGATGTGCTAGTTTGATGTCATCCTTAAGATGGATAGGTTGGACTTTTGTTATGTCTCTATGTACCACCTAGTTAGGGTGAGGGAAATGAATTCAAGTGTTGACCTATTACAAGAGCTAGTTATACTTCTAAGGTTGACAACACCAAATGAGGGTGAAAGATGATGATGCCCCCAAATCGGCTTTTAGAACCCGGCATGGTCATTATGAGTAAGGTGTTTAGATGATACCTAGATATGATTGGTTAGTAGATACCACAGAGGGTGGTGCTATAGGTTTGAATGGCTCCGAATCATCTTTTGTGTTAGATGTAAAAGCTAAGCAATGGTTTGATCCTCCTTGGTAGAATTGAACAAACCGTGCTTAGAAAATCTGTTGAGGCTTCCTCCCAAGGGGGAGATGGTGTGCCTAGATATCAAGGTTGTTATGTGATCCTAATTTCCATGGTTTGGGATTTAATGATAAGCCTTTCTTTTAAGGAAGTTCCGGTAGAGATCTTAGACCGGCAAAGTTAAGAAGTTGCTTTCGTGAAAGTGTTAGGAAGGAATTTTTTAAGTTGAGGGTGCTACTTGGGAGACTGAAGCCATTATGATGTCCTGATATCCTCATCCTTTATCCTTCTACTCCTCTCATAGCTTGTGATTATGAGTTCCTCATGGTTTGCTCTTGTTTGAAGTCATGTGTGATATGTGTTTCCATGATTTCCTTATATGATGCATGATCATGAAAACTTGAGTTTTGAAAGAAAATGAGTTTATGTGATTGAATTTTCTCATGTTGTAGTGCATTAAGTAGATTTCCCTATAGACTTCATGAGATGAGTTGATAAACATGTTTTAGATATGCTCTTTGAGTTGAATTGCATATGAGCTCCATGAGAATGTTTTCAGCATGTTTCAGCTCGGAGTTGGTAGTTCCTCCTTGGACATGATTAGTTATGAGATTTCATGCATAATGGGTTGTTAGATGTAGTTACTACTTGCTTGTGTTGCATTGAGTCTACTTGAGTTGGAGTTGATAGTTCCTCCTTAGTTGTGTGCATTTTATGTGTTGCATGCATGATGGGCTGCTAGTCTAGAGTCGTTACCTTTAAGAGGTGTCTAGATGGTCAGTCGAGGACGAATGATCCCAAGCGGGAGATAATGTAACACCCCAGGCTTAAAATCGAGGATTTCTTGTTATAATGTCAAGGTGCCACTCCTCAAGGACCAACTATGGGCCCTTGAGAGGACCCCTAGAAAACTGCCTAAAGCAGTAACCACGCCTGTCACGCCCCAATGCTACCCCCTGAACGCGGACACGAGACCTAGGATCACGAGTGACCCTAAGCTAACCCTACTGCATATCATAAGCATACTTAAAGATAACTGAAATAAGAAATACTGTGCCGAAGCTAAATCATAAGATAAACTGAAATGATCTGAAAATATCCAATAGTGATCTGAAAATATGAAAATTGAGAGTTTAACAACAACTGAAATGTCAAACTCAAATACTAAGCTGAAACTAACTATGTCTGAACTAAGCCTCTAACTGACTAGAAGTGTTGGGACATGGCCCAGCAAAATCTAGAAAAAAATGAAACTAATACTGAAATGACTGAAGAAAAGACATGTAAATCGTCCTCGAAGAATGAGGACTCACCACTGATGCTTCTAAAATGGAGATGGAGAACCGATCTATGCGTGATCTGGAAACTGAGAACAAGGACCTACATCACGAGAAGATGTAGCGCAGAGTATGCGTCAGTACTTGAAAGTTACTTAGCATGCAGGATAGAGTAAAGCTGAAAAATAATCATAACTAACAAAGCATATAACTGAGCAATGATATGATATAAGCATGATACTATACTGAATACTGAACATGAAATAAATACTGAAATAGACTGAATATTGAACTGACTGAATGCAATGACAAAGTTTATAACATGCTGAACTGAATACTAAATTGTAACTGATAACATGGTCAATGCAATAGAACTTGACTGTGAGAAAGCCACTAATAACCGACATAAAACCACATGAGATACATGTGTAGTCCGATGTATACGCCCCATCGAGAGGACCCAATATACCCTGCAAAAGGTATAGAGGTATGACTGGCATGATCACTAAAATGATTCACACAGAGGGGAGTTACAACCTTCGGGGCACGTAGTTCTGGGACTATGAGGGTATGCTGAACCCTAGTCCACTCGGTATTAAGCTTACTCCCAACTGATTATGTGTATGACACATTAAAACTGAATTATGTAATACTGGATAGCTCAAAATACTGATATGCAAATCTGAGAATGTAACAATTATATTTGATAATGTGACATTTGGAAACTGAATAGCTCAAAATACTGACATGCAAATCTGAGAATGTAACAATTATATATCATAATGTGACATTTGGAAACTGAAGCATGTATATCTGTTTATCTATTTTATCTTTCCTAGTTTATGTAATTCATGAACTAAAAGAACTACATAACTAGGGTTCTGAGTTTCATGAGAGAACTGAGCAATAATTTCTTAAAAATATGATAATGTGATTTGGATACATCTAACAACTGAATAATAATATAAGATCTGAAATTCTAGAAACCCAAAGTCTAGCATGATATAGTGAATCAAGAATCTGACTGAGTTCTAAGGACCTAATGGGTGAAAGGAACCCACTAGTGAAATCCCACATACCTGGTGATGAATTTCACGGAGAAATTTTTCGATTTCGGGGATGGAACTGAACAAAACATGCTGCGTTCTTGGAGGGTTTGACTCGCCTTATTCTTCTCTTTTTGCTCTAGTTTTGGTGAATTTTAGTGAATAAAGGTTTTGGTTATGTTCTAACTAGGTTATTAGGCTTAATCTGAGTAAAAATACATAGTTTAGGGGTTAAACGATGTATTTTAGGGGTCTAACGCATAAAAGAAAAGACCCAAGCGACCCTAACTTAATTCTATCGAAGGCCACCCACGGAGGAACCTACGGTCCATGGGTTGATCTACCAACCGTAGGTAAGGGTCGTCGGTCAAGTCTGCCCGACAGGGCTTCACTAAAACGAGTATAACTTTTTACTCGGAGATTGGATTTTAGCAAACTTGATGGCGTTAGAAAGAGGATTCAATTATATATCATAAGGTGGGTCATGGAACACCTAATTCATTTTCTTCTAAGGGTTATGACCATTTGAAGTTGACCCAACAACAATTACCCTCTAACTGGCTACTAACCCTCACCTACGGGCAGACCTACTGTCCGTAGGTTCAATCACGGACCGTACTGGTCGACCGTCGGTGGGATCAGAGACTCTTAAGACTTGGGCCTTACGACGGAACCTCACCTACGGTCCGTGGTCCCACCTACGGTCTGTGGGTGGTTCCGTTGGTACTGGCACCAGATTTTCTGAAAACTAGGATTTTCTTCGTTTTGAGATCCGAGGTGTTACAATATCTCCCCCTTGGGAACAGTCGTCTTTGAATGAAGTCTAAACTAGCTGGGTATGGAGGGAAGGAGCTGCAATCCCTACTACTAAGTACTAAAACTAATATCAGACTGAACTGAGTACCAAGAATCTGCAAATATGCTGAAAATTCAAGAACAATTGAAGGAACAAGGTATTAAGACTTAATTTATGCAAAAGTAAACTGAGAGACTGGAAAGGAAACTATTATCTCAAGCTAAAACGGAATTGGAAGGAAAAACATGAAGATACTTGGCCTTCATGGCTGCTTCTTCTTCCTAAGTAGCTCCCTCTAGGGACTGACTCCTCCAAGTCTGTCAAATATCATCACCCCCTTCATAGGTGATACATTAAGGAAAATCCCAATCATCTATCTCAAACTCTAAGTTCATTCTCCTTACATCTGCATAGGACTTCTGTCTTAAGTCTATTTCTGATGATCTGAACTTTTTCCCATAGCTTCATAAATCAAATCTGACCCAATCAAGGCTGTTGCACCTACTCATCCATGTTAGGAACACATAAGCGACCATCTCTCCCTTGGGAGAAAACCTCTACTTTCTATTGATGAACTGCACCTTCCAACTAAAGTAGTATAGGATCACTATCTTGTTTTTCCTTAACCTCTGCTACCAATGAAGATTTTGATCTATTCTGGACTATCACACCACCATCTGATGTGTCCATAATACTACTCCTAAGCAAGTAAGCCGATGAACATCTTTTGCTAATTCTTCCCAATTTTCCTCAACATGTGCTACACCACTCTCCAGAGATCATCTTTCTGGCCTTAAGGTGAGAAATGAATCGACCCATAAGCTCTAAGATACTACCCTTCAATTCTAAGATTGGTTCATCTGGAAACTAAAAACACACGATTCTGGTTCTACAATCAACTGAGGCATAATAGGAATGTAACCAATCCATGCCTAGAATGACATCAAAATACCATTTCTAACTCTACAAGATTTTCTGAGCCGACTTTCTAAGAGACTGTGACAGGGCAATTTCTGTATACCCATCTAGCCATAACTAGGTCACAAACTGGAGTATAGACTAAGAAGGGCTCTGAAAGAGTTTCTGGACTAACACTGAAACTAACTTCTATATAAGGAGAGTTACAAAGGTAAGAGTAGCCCTTGAATCTAACGATGCATAAACATCTAAGGAAAAACTCAAAACATACCAGTGATCTGAAATGCATAACGTTGAATTAGAAATGAGAATTTGGATCATACCTTACGCACGATAAGAGTAGCAAAGAAAGTGATGTTTTCCTAAATCACTTCGTAGCCTCCCTCTCATTAGATGTGGTACACTTCACACCCATGAAAATGACTATACTTAGTGCGGCTTTTTAGACATCCTAGGACTCTTAAACCTAGTACTCTGATGCCAAATTTGTCATGCCCTGAGGCTAAACCCTAGACGCGGACACGGGACCTAGGATCACGAGTGACCCTAAGCTAACCCCATTGGCATATCAGAAGCATAGTTAACGATAACTGAAATAAGAAATACTGTGCGGAAGCTAAATCATAAGATAAACTGAAATAATGGGGAATACCCAATACTGATCTGAATATATGAAAACTGAGAGTTTAACAACAACTAAAACGTCAAACTCAAATTCTAAGCTGAAACTAATTCTGTCTGAAATAAGCCTCTAACTGACTAGAAGTGTTGGGACATACCCCAGCTAAATCTAGCAAAAATTGAAACTAATACTGAAATGACTGAAGAAAAGACATGTAAATCATCCTCGAAGAATGAGGACTCATCACTGATGCTGGTGAACTGGAGATCGGGAACCGATCTATCTATGATCTGGAAACTGAGAACTTGGACCTACATCATGAGAAGATATAGCGCAGAGTATGCGTCAGTACTTGAAAGGTACTGAGCATGCATGATAGAGTAAAGCTAAAAGATAATCAAAATTGAACAAAGCATATAACTGAGCAATGATATGATATAAGCATGATACTATACTGAATACTGAACATGAAGTAAATACTGAAATAGACTGAATATTGAACTGACTGAATGCAATGACAAAGTTTATAACATGCTGAACTGAATACTAAATTGTAACTGATAACATGGTCAATGCAATAGAACTTGACTGTGAGAAAGCCACTAATAACCGACATAAAACCACATGAGATACATGTGTAGTCCGATGTATACGCCCCATCGAGAGGACCCAATATACCCTGCAAAAGGTATACAGGTATGACTGGCATGATCACTAAAATGATTCACACAGAGGGGACCTACAACCTTCGGGGCACGTAGTTCTGGGACTATGAGGGTATGCTGAACCCTAGTCCACTCGGTATTAAGCTTACTCCCAACTGATTATGTGTATGACACATTAAAACTAAATTTTGTAATACTGGATAGCTCAAAATACTGATATGCAAATCTGAGAATGTAACAATTATATTTGATAATGTGACATTTGTAAACTGAATAGCTCAAAATACTGACATGCAAATCTGAGAATGTAACAATTATATCGGATAATGTGACATTCGGAAACTGAAGCATGTATATATGTTTATCTGTTTATCTGTCCTAGTTTATGTAATTCATGAACTAAAAGAACTAAATAACTAGGGTTCTGAGTTTCATGAAAGAACTGAGCAATAATTTCTTAAAAATATGATAATCTGATTTGGATACATCTAACAACTGAATCATAACATAAAATCTGAGATTCTAGAAACCCTAGGTCTAGCATGATATAGAGAATCCAGAATCTGACTGAGTTCTAGGGACCTAATGGGTGAAAGGAACCCACTAGTGAAATCCCACATACTTGGTGACAAATTTTTCGGAGAAATCTTTCGATTTTGGGGCTGGAACTGAAGAAAATTTGCTGCCTTCTAGGAGACATTTGGGTCGCCTGATTCTTTGCTTTTTGCTCTAGTTTTGGTGAATTTTTGTGAATAAAGGTTTTGGTTATGTTCTAACTAGGTTATTAGGCTTAAATTGAATTAAAAACGTAGTTTAGGGGTTAAACAACGTATTTTAAGGGTCCAACGCATAAGGGAAAGGACCAAAACGACCGTAACTTAATTATGTCGAAGGCCACCCATGGAGGGACCTACGGTCCGTGGGTTGATCTATGTTGAGAGTTTCTTCATTTTGGGATCCGAGGTTTTACAATGCTAGGACCCACGCCCTGTGGATGGGTCCCCGACTTGTGGATAGGGGTCCATGATTCAGGCCTATTTTGGCCAAGTCTATGAACCAAACCGCGGTTGACCAGGATGGACGGTGGGTCAATCCACGACCCGTCAACGTGGTCTGGTGGTTGGGTCCTTTTTGGGCAGTTTTTTGGTTAAGTCTAGGGGCATAATGGGACTTTCAAGTTTTAATTAGAATTAAGTGAGGTCATTTTTCCAAAGCCTAGTACACCTATATAAGTAGTTTAGACCCCTAAATTCATTCACTTTAAGTCATTCTCTCAAATCCCAAAAGAAAACCCAATTCTCTCTAAAATATTCTCTCTCTAGAAGGTAGAAGAAGAAGCAAGAGATTGAAGCTAGGTCAAGATCAATTCTCCCAATCTTCAATCTTTTATGGGCGTTGTGACTAAGGTACGATAGCTTTTCATCCATGGACACCTTTCATCCATGGATTTCCCTAGTTCTCCCCAATTTTTAAGATGAAATCCCTAATTTGAGTTAGGGTTTCTGCCAATATTATAGGTTATGATGAATATTTATCCAATTGAGTGGATAATAATTGTTTATGATTGAATTGATAGTAATACATGATTTTAAGATGTAATTGCATGTTTATATGCCTAACCCATGTCTAGAAATATTAAATTTAGGAGGAGAAACTAAAATGGAGATCTAGTTAGAAAAAGAGGTATAGAATGGATGATGATAAGTTCTCCTATGATAGGTCTGATGGACATGGTCGTTCTAGGAATCTATAGAGGTTTTCTGGGCAAGGTTCTTCCAATCCTCCTAAGTATAATTAAGATTGGGTGTCTAACCATAAACCACAAGGAATTAGTGGTGAATCCCTATGGCCTACTTGTGCTAGGTGTGGAAAGAGACATGAGGGTAGATGTTTAGCCGGCATAGAGGGTTCCTTTAGTTGTGGCGAAAGTGGTCACAAGTTGAATAATTGTCCAAAGGCAAAAGCCAAAGGAAGAGAGGATGCTCCTAAGAAGAACCGGTTCTATGCACTTCAAGCTAGAGGTGGTCAAGAGTCTGCTCCAAATGTGGATCGCGGTATGTTTAGAGACTTTTTATGTGTTGTTAATGCTTTCATAGATTCATGTACTATCTTATCTTTTGTGATTCTATTTGTGGTTATGAGATTAGATGTGCTTGTTTGATGTCACCCTTAAGATGGATAGGTTGCACTTTTGTTATGTCTCTATGTACCACCTAGTTAGGGTGAGGGAAATGAATTCAAGTGTAGATCTATTACAAGATCTAGTTATACTTCTAAGGTTGAACATAGGTCGGGTTAGCACCAAATGAGGGTTAAAGATGATGATGCCTCGAAGTCGGCATTTAGAACCCGGCATGGTCATTATGAGTAAGGTTTTTATATGGTACCTAGATATGATTGGTTAATAGACCCCACCAAGGGTGGTGCTATGGGTTTGAATGACTCCGAATAATCTTTTGTGTTAGATGTAAAAGTTACGCAATGTTTTGATCGGACCTTGGTAGAATTGAAAGAAACAGTACTTAGAAAATCTGTTGAGGCTTCCTCCGAAGGGGGAGATGGTGTGCCTATATATCAAGGTTGTTATGTGATCCTAATGTCCATGGTTTGGGAGTTGATGTGAAGCCTTTCTTATAAGGAAGTTCCAGTAGAGATCTTAGACCGGAAAAGTTAAGAAGTTGCTTCCGTGAAAGTGTTAGGAAGGAATCTTTTAAGTTGAGGGTGCTACTTGGGGGCCGAAGCCGTTATGATGTCCCGATATCCTCATCCTTTATTCTTCTACTTGTCACAACCCAGAGGTACACCCTAGATGTAACATGGCGTACAAGACCCTGAAGGACCTCATACAAGCCACTTAGCTTATCACAACATAAGATAATAGAAATGATGCGGAAATTTAAAACATTTTCGATACTATCAATGTATTTTATAAAGCGAGCGAAAGTCTATTACACTTTGTCTCAAACCATCTAAAACATGAACATATTTGAGACGCAGCCGATACAAAATTCCTAAAGATAAAATGAAAGACTTAAGAACATGGTGACTATTTCCTCGAATGCTATGACGACTCACCAAAGCTTCAATTCTTTCTCTACTAAGATCCTAGCCACGGAGATGAAAGTCAATATCGCCGGACCCTACATTTGATAAGAATGTAGAAAATAGTATGTGTTAGTATGAAAATGAACTAAATATGATAGCTAGCATAAACCTCATCATATGCATAATATAAGCATTAGTTAACATAAGACATAAGCCATAATCATAAGAGATAACAACATCGTCATAAGCATATTCAATGCACATAGGTCATCATAACATAGGAGGAATACTTCTCAAGTAACCTCAAGCATACTCAACTAAGGCATAGGTAATCATTCACTAATCTTACTCCTCAAAATAGACAACCTTAGGCCATACTTCAAGCTTATCATCTTTCATTATCATCATTAGCTTATCTTTCAAGGACAAGGGGAACCACCTCAAGTTATAGGACACATAGAAGGCAACTCTAGCAACAATCCAAGATAATCATGCATCATATAATCAAATCTCATATTGAAACATACTTACGATACTTCCTTGAAGTAACCTTGATTCATCACAAACATACTACCTTGATTAGGGACTAGTCCCTCTTTAGCTCTTGCTACTATTCATGGAAAGGACTTCTCTACATAGTCCAACACAAGTCATCACACATGAATGGTTACAATTTACCAATTCAAGGGTACCAAGAAAAATACCACATTATGCTAGTCCAAGCTATCATGGAAGGCATATACTCATTCAAGTCCAAGCTATCAAGGAAGGGTACTATTGCTCAATCCAAGCTAACAATGAAATGGTTTGGCCTAACCAAGTCATGCTATCATGCAAGCATTCTAGGATGCTAGTTCAAGCTAACCTTTGGAAGGGTACAATTTCTCAATCCAAGGCTACCATGAGATCTACTACTCAAGCTACGATCCATAGTCTTGTCTTACCAAGTCAAGCTATTCATGAAGGGTTCCCTTGGCCTACCCTCAAGGTACATCATTAAGATGACTCTATAGATCATGTGTGAGCAAACCTTTCACCATCCATGACTAAATATTTTTAGTGTCAATTAGGTGAGAAAACCTTTCAACCTAGAATCATTCAATGTGAGAAGACTTTTCACATTCATACTATCATGCATTCATACATTCATAAGGTAGATCATGTGGGTAAAGGCCTTCCAACACAATTTTATCTATTAGTCTACCATTTTCATGCAAGCTAACTCATCATATTAGACTTACTCTAAAAGCCCTAACATACATCATTCATCATAGTAGATTTACTCTCAAAGCCCTATCAATCAACATTCATGATCATAATACAAGCCTAGATCTCATGACATTCTTTTCACATGCTTCATTCTTAAATAATTCTATTCATGTATTATCATATAGGATTAATCTCAAGCACTACTCATCATAATTCATCATGCATACTTTAACCTCACAAAAATCATGTCTATATGCTCTTCTCTCAAGCAATCTACTATATATATCATCAATCTTAGAAGATCATCTCTAAATCCTCAATTCCCCCTTTCATGGAATAAAACCCATTTACATCAATTTCATCTTTCTAGACATGTGTTAGGCATGGGTACATGTAATTTCATCCTAAAAACATGATTTACAATCAATTCAATCATAAACAATTATTATCCACTCAATTGTATCAACATCCATCATAACCCACAACATTGGAAGAAACACTAACTAGAATTGGGGATTTCATCTTCACAATTAGGGAAAACTAGGGGACTCCATGGGAGGAAGGATGTCATGGATGAAAAGCCATCATACCTTGATCAAAAATCCCACAAATGCTTGAGGATTGGAGGCGTGGCCTTGATCCTAGCTTCAAACTCTATCTTCCTCTTCAAGTTCTAGAGAGACAAATATTTGAGAGGATGAATTTTGGGATTCTTATGGGGTTTTGGAAATAATGACTTGAATGGTGAGTTTAAAGGGTTAAAATCACTTATATAGGTGTACTAAGTCTCGGAAAAACGACCTCATACTAACTTAAACCAGAATTTCCCTAGAAGCCCTTAATTGGGCAGCCAAGTGCCAGGCTACACGACAGGCTCCACGAGCCGTGGTCCTCACTACTAGCCGTGGTCCTGCCCGTGGTCCTTCGTCCAGTGGCTAGGCCACCTTGGCTTGGCCTCCACAAATTGAAGGCATCTTCACGGGCCTTCCCACGAGCCATGGTTTTCACCACTAGCCGTGAAGTGGCTCATGAAGGTGAGCCATCTGGGAAGCCTCAAGGGAGATACTGCCTTGGCCACAATGGACCACACAATGAGACGTGGTCCTCACCACTGGCCGTGGTGGTCGTGACGATGGGCATTGCCTTAGCAAGCTTGGGGAAGCCTTGGGCCTTGCCCCTTTGCCTTGGCTCCTGCCCCTTTGCCTTTGCTCTTGTTTCTCTCATACTTAGACCTAGTTGGCCTACTTGACTATTGGGTGTTACACTATTCCTCCCTTATTTTGAGATAATGAGTTCCTCATGGTTTGCTCTTGTTTGAAGTCATGTGTCATATGTGTTTCCATGATTTCCTTATATGATGCATGATCATGAAAACTTGATTTTTGAAAGAAAATGAGTTTATGTGATTGAATTTCCTCATGTTGTAGTGCATTAAGTAGAGTTGCCTATAGCCTTCATCAGATGAGTTGATGAACATGTTTTAGATATGCTCTTTGAGATTGAATTGCATATGAGCTCCATGAGATTATGTTGAGAATGTTTTAGCTCGGATATGGTAATTCCTCCTTGGACATTATTAGTTATGAGATTTCATGCATAATGGATTGTGAGATGTAGTTCCTACTTCCTTGTGTTGCATTGAGTCCACTTGAGTTGGAGTTGATAGTTCCTCCGTAGTTGTGTGCATTTTATGTATTGCATGCATGATGGGCTGCTAGTCCAGAGTCGTTACCTTTAAGAGGTGTCTAGAATGTCATTCGAGGACGAATGATCCAAAACGGGAGTTAATATAACACTCCGGACTAAAAATAGATGATTTCGTGTTAGAACGTTAAGGTGCCACTCCTCAAGGACCAACTATGGGCACTTGAAGAGGACCCCTAGAAAACTACCTAAGGCAGTAACCACACCAGGACCCACGCCCCGAGGATGGGTCCACTGCTCGTGGATAGGGGTTCGTGGTTCAGGATTGTTTTGGCCAAGTCACTGAACCAAACAATGGTTTACCAAGACGGACCGTGGGTCCATCCTCGGCCCGTTAACGTGGTCTCGTGGTTAGGTCCTTTTTGGGCATTTTTGGGGTTAAGTTTAGGGGCATAATGGGACTTTTCAGTTTTAATTAGAATTATGTGAGGTCATTTTTCCTAAGTCTAGTACACCTATATAAGTACTTTAGACCCCTCAATTCATTCACTTTAAGTCATTCTCTCAAATCCCAAAAGAAAACCCAATTCTCTCTCAAATATTCTATCTCTAGAAGGTAGAAGGAGAAGGAAGAGATTGAAGCTAGGTCAAGATCAAGTCGCCCAATCTTGAAGCTTTTGTGGGCTTTGTGACTAAGGTATGATAGCTTTTCATCCATGGACTCCTTTCATCCATGGAGTTCCCTAGTTCTCCCCAATTGTGAAGATTAAATCCCCAATTTGAGTTAGGGTTTGTTCCAATATTGTGGGTTATGATGAATGTTGATCCAATTGAGTGGATAATGATTGTTATGATTGAATTGATAGTAATACATGATTTTAGGATGAAATTACATCTACTTATGCCTAACCCATGTCTAGAAATATGAAATTAATGTAAATGAGTTTTATGCCATGAAAGGGAAAATTGAGGATTTAAAGATGATCTTCTAGGATTGATGATATGTATAGTAGATTGCTTGGTAATAGAGCATGTAGACAGGAGTTGAATGAGATTAAAGTATACATAATGAATAATGACTAGTAGTGATTCAGATTGAGCCTATATGATGATATATGTTAAGAATTTGCTTAATAATGAAGCATGTGATTAGAATGTCTTGAGATCTATGCCTATGTGATGATTGTAAGAAGTATTGCTTTGAGAGTAAGGCTTGTAGTTATGAATGTTGATTTCTAGGGCTTTGAGAGTAAAGCTAATATGATGAATTATGAATGGTAAGACTTTGAGAGTGAAGCTTACATGATAATGGTAGATTAGTATATAGAATTGTTGTGGAAGGACTTTACCCACATAATCTACCTTATGAATGTATGAATACATGAATGTTAAAGATTTTCTCACATTGAATGATTCTACGTTGAAAGGTTTGCTCACCTAAAATGAATCAAAAAATGTTAATTAAGATAGCTTGAAGTAGTGATATGGTATCTCTACATGAAGAAACTTGACTTGGTAAGACAAGACGACGCATGTTAGCTTGAGTAGTAGATATCATGGATAGCCCTGGATTGAGAAATCGTATCCTTCCTAAGGTTAGCTTGAACTAGCATAATAGAATTCTTGCATGGTAGCATGATTTGGTAAGGCCAAACCATTTCATTGGTAGCTTGGATTTAGCAATATTACCCTTCTTTGAGATTCTGGGTCTTGCATGAGAGTGTGCCTTCCATGATAGCTTGGTCTAGCATAATGAGGTGCTTTTTCTTGATAACCTTGAATTGGTGAATCGTAACCATTCATGAGTAATGTTTTTTATTGGACTAGTAATGAGGTACTTTTCCACGGATAGTAGAAATAGCTAAAGAAGGACTAGTCCCTAATTAAAGTACCATGTTTATGATGAGTTAATTTTACTTCAAGGAAGTATCGTAAGTATGTTTTAATAGGAGATTTACTTGAATGATGTATTGTTAGGTTGGATTGTTGCTAGAGTTTCCTTCTTTGATATGTTTGACTAAATGTGGATTACCTAAGTCCTAGCTAAGGATATGTTGAGGTTACTTGAGAAGTGTTCCTCTTATATTATGATGATCAATGTGCATTGAATATGCCTATGACTTATGCTATTATCTCTTATGCTTATGGTATATGTCTTATGTTGAGTAATGCTTATGTTATACCTATGTTGATGTTTATGCTAGCGGTCAGATTTAGTACATTTTTGTACTAACACATACTCTTGCCTACATTCTTATCAACTGTAGGGTCCAGCGATATCGACTTCCATCCCCGTGGCTAGGATCATAGTACATCAAGGATTGAAGCTTTGGTGAGTCCTCATAGTATTCGAGGAGATAGTCACCATGTTCTTATGTCTTTCATTTTATGTTTTGAACTATTGTATGGGCTGCGTCCCAAAGATATTCATGTTTTAGATTGTTTGAGACAAAGTGTAATAGACTTCTGCTCGTTTTATAAAAGACTCTGATTGTATGGGAAAAATGTTTTAAATTTCCGTACCAATTTCTATTATCTTATGTTATGATATAATAAGTGGCTTGTATGAGGCGTCTCGAGGTCTTGTACACCATGTTACATCTAGGGTGTACCCCTGGGTCGTGACAAACGACCTGTTCAGCGAGACACCGACTGGTTCCTAGGCTCGCCTAATTGCTCTTTTTCACAAAAATTCAACTTTTCAGCCTGCAAATTCAACACTCGTTGTTCAAACAACAATAAGAAAAGCTTAAACACTTGGGTTGCCTCTCAAGAAGCGCCTCATTTAACATCGTGGCACGACCTGAATACGCTTTCAAAGTTCATTCTTCGGGTTAGCCAAGGTATCATTGTGTAGACCCCCTTTTGGCCTTGGGTTCAAATGAGATGATATCTGACCCATTTGCATTTCCAACTGTTTAATGGACACCGAGTGAGAGGTAACCGTCTGGTTTAGTGAGGAGATGTCCTCTTTAATTTATTTAAGCACCTTGTCCGACCCTTCCACTTTATTGAGAATGCGTGCAAGCATATCTTCAGTGCGAAAGTTCTCCGGGTCAGCCCTTTGCTCTTTTAGCTTTTCACGGTCATGGGGAGGAATGTATCTCTCTTTGTCGCCATGACGCTCCCTCCACTTTGTACCACGATCATGCCACTCCCTATCACGATCCTTCCAACCTTCATCACGCTCTGTGTTCCATTCTTGGTTTCAACCTGGCCTTGGATAATTTTGGCGGAATCGTTCTCCTTGATTCCCTAGGAAGTGTACTTCCTCATTGTACAACGCTTCAAATTGTGCATCATAGGGATTCACTCCGCTAACTCTAACAACATTCACAACTTTGAACCACTACTCATTACATTTTTGGACAAAATATCCAATTGGGTCATCATTTTGGCCATGTTTTGGTCCCACTCTTGGTCTTTTTCTATTTGCTTCTTTGTCATCTTAAAAGTCAAAGGAGACACCTGATCCTCCATAATGTACCAAGCTCGGTTTATCTTCTTCATCCCATCAAGGATAGTTGAGATTATCTCAAAGGCTTGCTGCATAATACCTCATTGGAATAGTTTATCAGCCACTGTCACGACCCAGGGGTACCCCTAGATGCAACAAGGCATATAGGACCTCGAAATGCTCCATGAAATCCACTTAGCATATCATAACATAAGCAATAGAACAATAAGAGGTAATACACATTTCAAGTCTAAAATTTTCATAAAGGAAAGCAGAAGTCTTGACTTGTCTCAATATAGCCATCTATTACAATACTTGAATGATATAGGGTCACAGCCCATACAACATAGTCCGAAAAGTAAGTACAAGAAATGAACTAAAATGAGATAACATCCATCCTTGAATAATGAGGACCCACCAACAAGCCAGGAGAATAAGCAAACCCAAGCTTTAGCCACAACAATGATCACCTTGAGAACCAGATCCTACACTTGGGTAAAAATGTAGGAAAAGTAGGCGTTAGTACAAAATGCACTAACTATGATAGCCATGCATAAAATATTGAAAACATGCTAAAAGGGACATTTTATTTGAATGCATGGAATTTACCAAGTTAAAACATCATTTTGAAGATAGTGGAAAAGCATAAGTCATAAGCATATTCATTACATAGATCATCATAACATAAGAGGAACATATCATAAATACCCTCAAAGCATACTTGTGCAATGCATGAATAAGACCCCATAAATCTCACCCATGCTAAGTTAAGCTTCTTGAGTAACCATAGTTCATAATTCCTATTCTTGTTCATATTTTTGTGATAGTGGGAATAAGCCTTAACCGACATAGATCATGTGAGCTTACCATGAAATCTGGTGTCTATCCCACACCGAAAAGGGGTTGTCCTACTTGCCTAAGGTAGAACCATACTCTTAGCTTAGGTGGATCCACTAGCTAAATACCTATGAGGGCACATAGTTTATGGGATAAGGAGATTGCTACTAGAAACCGAACCTCTACTAACGGGAGAGCTTCCATCTCATGAGACCTATTCTAGAAACCCAACCTCTACTAGCGGGAGAGCTTCCATCTCCTTATCAATATCCACTCGGTGCTAAGCATTAATTCCAACGGAGTACAGACTAAGTCTTGACTTAAGTTCATATTCATGGAAGAATGTCTTGACACTCAATCCAACATAATTCATAAGATAAATCATTAGATCATGCGTTAGAATAACCTTTCAGCGTCCATGTCTACATATAGATTCAATAGGTGAGAAAGCCTTTCAACCCTAGAATCATCATATTGTGAAAAACCTTCCACATCATATCATAATCATACATAAGTGTGTATATGAGGATAACCTTTCAACAACACAAAAACTAGATCATAATCATATTCACTTCACTCTCAAAGTGTTCTTAAAGCATATACTAAATTCATAAATCATGCATAATATCATAATTTTCCCTTTCAAGGGTCATAACTCATATCAATCAACACATCTAGAATTAACTACATTAGACATGGATAATAACATAATTCAAATAACTCAATTACCACATGCATAATCTCAGAATATCCTTCTTTCATCAATTCACCCACATCACAAGATCATAAATTTGAATTATGGGGATTTCACGGATTCTTGGGGATTTCACAGATTCTTGGGGATTTCAACATAAAAACCATAATAAATCATCAATTCAATCATCATATAAAGTAATTCAAACATTAGAAACGTTTTTGAAAGGAATCCGTGACTTGGAATCAAACCCTACCTTTTGGGGATTTTCTATCTTTGAAATTACAGCTTTGAAGGGGCTCCATGGATGAAGAGCTACCATACCTTAGCAATGAAATTCAATGAATTTTCAAAGAAAAACTTGCTCCCTCAACCCTAGCTCCTACTTCCTTCTTCTTCTTCCTTGAAGTTCTAGAGAGAGAATTTTTGGAGAGGATTTGGGTTCTTTCTTTTGGGAATTGGAAGAATGAGTTAAAAAGTCTCAATTTAGTAATATAAAATCCTTATATAGGTGATCTAATTTAGGCTAAAACTACATCACTTAATATTAATTAAAACTGGAAAACCCTAAAGTGCCCCTAACTTAACCGCCAAAAGGCAGTTCCAGGCCTGAACCACAGACCCATGACCTACGGACCATGTATGGAACCACAACCCGTCCTGGTTGGGCGTGGTTCATGATCAGAGAGCCTGGTTTCAGGGCCTTGACCTACGTCTCCTCAACCACGGTCGTGGACTGACCCACGAGGCGTAGGTGCCCTCCGTGGGTCACTGTCCAAGCAGCTTCTAGGGTCCTCCTCAACGACCCATGGTTTCTCCTTGGGGGTCGTACCTTGACGTTCTAACACGAAACCCTTTAGTTTTTAAGTACAGGGAGTTACATTTACAACTCTAACCCTCATGTTAAGCTCTACTTTAGCCTACTAGTTTCTGGGGTTTTACAATATCTCCCCCTTGGGAACATTCGTCCTTGAATGACGATCTAGACACCTTACAGAAATAATGACTCAAGACTAGCAGCCCATCATGCATGAAACATCAAAATACGACACAATTCAAAGGAAGAAACCTCAACTCCATCTCAAACATAATCAATTCATCACAAGGAGATAGGAACTACATCTAACAACCCATTATGCATGAAAACTCGACATTTCTCATATTCATAGGAGGAACTACCTTCTCCAAACTAAAAGCATGCTCAACACAATGTCATGGAACCAAGATGCAATTTACTTTCAAAAGCATACTAAAGAATGTTCATAATTCATCTTATGAAGCATATAGGCAACACTTAATGCACAACAACATGAAAAAAGTCAATCATAAAAACTCATTTTTTTACTAAACATGAATTTCTCAAGAACATACATAACATAAGGAAATCCTGGAACAACACATATAACAAACATGACTCCCAAAACAAGAAAATTCAAGAGGAACTACTTACCTCAAGCTTGAATAAGAGTAGAAGGAAAGAGATGAGGATGTCGGGACTTCATATCGTCCTCGGCGTCCCAAGTAGCACCCTCAACTAAGTGATTTCTCCATAAAATCTTTACGGAAGCTATTTCCTTGTCTCTCAATCTCTTGACCTGACTGTCTAGGATCTCTACCGGAACCTGTTCATATGAAAGATTTTCGTCAACTTCCAACCCTTCTAGGGGAATAATGGATGCTGGATCTCTAATACACTTCTTAAGCATAGAAACATGAAATACCGAATAATCCAGGGCCAACTCATTTGGCAAATCCAACTCATAGGCAACTTTCCTAATACTTTTCAAAATTTGATATGGGCCAACATACCGGGGACTAACTTTCCCTTTCATGCCAAATCTCATCACACCCTTCATGGGTGGGATTTTTAAATAGACCCAATCATTAACTTTAAATTCTAGATCCCTTCTTCTCACATCGACATAAGACATTTATCTACTTTGAGCCATTTTCAACCACTCTCTAATAATCCAAACTTTCTCAATGGCTTCATAGACTAGCTCGGGACCTATCAAAGCAACTTCACCCACCTCAAACCAACCAACCAGAGACCTACATCTCCTACCACACAAAGCCTAAAAAAGGAGCCATACCGATACTTGAGTGATAGCTATTATTGTAGGCAAACTCTATTAATGGATAGTGGTCATCCCAATTACCCTTGAAGTCTATAACACATGCCCTTAACATATCTTCCAATGTTTGGATGGTACGCTCCGATTGCCCATCGGTTTGGGGTTGAAAAACCAGGCTATGTTTAACCTTAGTACCAAGCCCTTTTTGGAATGACTTCCAAAATTTAGAAGTAAATTGAGTACCCCGATCAAAAATAATAGATAGAGGAACTCCATGAAATTTTACCATTTCCCTTATATACAACTTAGCATTGACTTCCGCCGAAAAAGCAACCTTGACGGGAATAAAGTGGGCTGATTTTGTCATCCGATCTATAATGACCCAAATAGATTAATGTTGTCTCCGGGTGCGGGGTAAATAGACAATAAAGTCCATATTCACATCTTCCCACTTCCAAGTGGGGATACTTATATCTTGAGATAAGCCTCCCGGCCTTTATTGCTTAACCTTAACTTGTTGACAATTAGGACATTTGGCTACAAATCCCGCAAAATCAGTCTTCATACAATTCCACCAATAGACTTCCCGTAGAACACGCTACATCTTGGTGGCTCCCGAATGAATAGAATACCGAGAACAATGAGCTTCCTTAAGAATTTTTTCCCTCAAACTATCAACTTCCGGAACACATAACCAACCTTGGTACCTAAGAACCCCATCTCCCCCTTGGGAGAAAGCCTCAACATACTTCTTAAGTACCGACTCTTTTAACTCAACTAATATAGGATCAAGGCCTTGTTTAGACTTCACATCTATCACAAAGGGTGATTCGGAACCATTATGAACCATGACACCACCCTTGGTGGAATCCACTAGTTGAACACTTATTCGGACCAACCTATGCATATCATGAACCAATTCTTTCTTTTCATCCTCTACATGAGCCACACTACCTATAGACAATCTACTAACTGCATCCTCTACCACATTAGCTTTGCCGGGGTGATAAAGGACACTCATGTAATAATCCTTCAATAATTCTAACCACCTTCGTTGAAGAAGATTCAAGTCCTTTTGACTAAACACATATTGTCAACTCTTGTTATCGGTGAAAACATCCACATGGACCCCATACAAATAATGCCTCCATATTTTTAAGGCAAACACAACCGCCGCTAACTCAAGATCATGGGTAGGATAATTCTTCTCATGGACTTTAATTTGTCTTGAAGCATAGGCAATCACCTTACCGTTTTGCATGAGCACACAACCCAACCCCACTCTAGACTCATCACAATACACCACAAAACCATTTGTACCTTCCGGTAAGGTCAACACCGGGGCGAAAATAAGTTTATCTTTCAACTCTTGGAAACTTTTTTCACAAGCTTCTGACCACACAAACTTAGCCTTCTTTTGGGTCAAATGCGTCAAAGAAGAAGCAATGGAGGAACACCCTCAACAAACCTCCTATAGTAACCGGCCAAACCCAAAAAGCTTCTAATGTCGGAAGGAGTTAGAGGTCTAGGCCAACTCTTGACCGCATCCGTCTTTTTAGGATCTAACTCAATACCCTTGCTTGACACAATATGACCAAGGAAAGCTACGAACCTTAACAAAAATTCACACTTGCTAAACTTTGCAAAAAGTTTTTGGTCCTTAAGAACTTGCACCACAATTCTCAAATGGTCCACATATTCATTCTCACTCCTTGAATAGATCAAGATATCATCGATAAACATAATTACAAACATATCTAGGTATTGCCTAAACACTTAATTCATCAAGTCCATGAACGCCGCCGGAGCATTAGTCAACCCAAAACGACATCGCCACAAACTCATAGTGACCATACCGGGTTCTAAAGGCAGTCTTTGGAATATCAACCCCTCTCACCCTCAATTGGTGATAACCCGAACGAAGATCAATCTCTGAGAAATAGCTAGCCCCTTGAAGTTGGTCAAACAAGTCATCTATCCTTGGGAGAAGATACTTATTCTTGATGGTCACTTTATTCAATTGACGATAATCGATGCACATTCTAAGAGACCCATCCTTCTTTCTAACAAACAACAACGGAGTACCCTATGGAGAGATACTCGATCGGATGGAGCCCTTATCTAACAAATCCTTTAGTTGTTCTTTCAACTCTTTCAACTCAGTTGGAGCCATTCTATAAGGAGGAATAGAGATAGATTGCGTACCTGGTGAAAGTTCAATACCAAAATCTATTTCCCACTCAGGAGGAATACCGGGTAAATCATCGTGGAAAACTTTGAGGAACTCATTAACCACCGGAACCAACTCAAGAGAAGGGGTTTCCAAATCTACATCCCTCACCCTAACAACATGGCAAATACACCCTTTGCAGATCATTTTCCTAGCTTTAAGATAAGAGAAAAATTGACCTCTAGGAATAGAATATCCCCCCTTCAACTCTAAGATAGGCACATTTGGAAATTGGAATCTAACCACCTGAGTCCTACAATCGATAGAGGCATAACATGCATGCAACCAATCCATACCCAAAATCACATTAAAGTCCAACATGTCTAACTCTACCAAGTCCACCAAAGTAACTCTATGGGATAAGGAAATGGGACATCCCCTATAGACTCTCTTAGCCACCAACAAGTCACCAACCGGGGTATAGATCAAAAAAGATTCTACTAATACTTCGGGGAGCATATCAAACTTCGTTGCAACATAAGGTGTCACAAAATACCACATAGCACCGGGATCTAACAAGGCATACACATCAATAAGAAAGAATTTTAACATACCGGTCACAACATTTGGGGAGCTCTCTTGGTCACCTCGGGATTGAAGAGCATAAAAGCGATTTTTCTTTGGGGCATTGGAGTTTGAACTGCTTGGAGGAGCTTGTTTACCTTCCCTTCCTTTAGTTGCAAGTGTTGGACAATCTCTCATATTGTGTCCACTCTTCCTGCAACTATAACACCCATCGGTACCAACTAGTCACTTACCATCATGTTTTCTTTTACATTTTGCACAATTAGGCCTAGCCACATAGGAACCACTACTATTACCTACTTCAGGTTTAGGGTTGGAAACCCTATCCTTGTTGACCCTTGGAGCACTAGAGGAACCTTGGTTGGAAAACCTTTTTCTAAACCTTGGTCGACCTTGTCCATCAGACTTAGCATTGGAGAATTTTCCATCACCGGTCCTAGCTCTTTTCACCTACCTATTCTTTTCCTTGAGTTTCTCCTCCTCAATTTGTTGTGCGTGGACCATAGATGAGATATGTCCATGTCACTGATGATCATGGCGGTACGACACTCTTTCACCACCATATCCGATATACCCATTACAAACTTATTCATCATAGCCCTCGAATCCACAACCATAGATGGAGCATACTTAGACAATTGAGTGAACTTTAGGGCATACCCCCTCACACTCATACTTCCTTAACGTAGGTTAATGAACTCTTGCATCTTTGTTTCCCTCAACTCTAGGGGAAAGAATCTATCAAGAAATGCCAATTTAAACAATTCCCATTCAACCCGGCCCACTCCTACGGGTCTTCCACTCTTCCACTGATCATACCATACTTGAGCAACTCTTTTCGTTGGTAGGAGGCTAACTCCGCGTTCTCTTCCGAAGATACCCCCGTCATAGCAAGAACTTTATAAACCTCATCGATGAACCTTTGAGGATCCTCTTCCATTTTGGAGCAATGAAATTCAGGAGGGTTCATTCGAGCGAAATCCCTAACCCTTGAAGAAGCCAAATTAACATTATGATTCACCGGAGCTACAACTTCTCTATTGGCTTGAGCCGCCAAAGCTTGGGCCAACATTTGAAAAGCTGATCTAACCCACATTTGACATAGACGAAGGATCAATCTGAGCTTAAGGAGGAGCTCCTTGATTCACATTATCCTCTTCCACCCTTCTAGCATTAGCCTTTGATGTATTCATATCCTGAAGACACAAGAGAAGGATTAGGAAAGAGAAATCTTCTAGAGTTAATCTCTAAGGCACGACTTAAGAGTAATGAAGAGGTCAAATTTCCTGAACATCTTGTAGCCTCTCATTCATAAGTGTGGCACGCTTCAAACTCATGAACAAGACTCTATTAGACGTGGCTTATGAGACATCATTCTAGAATTATTCTAAACCTCATGCTCTGATTACCAAGTTTGTCACGACCTAGGGGTACTCCCTAGATGTAACAAGGCATATAGAACCCCGAAAGGCTCCATGCAAACCACTTAACATATCATAACATAAGCAATTAAACAATAAGAGTAAAAAGGCATTTCAAGTACAAAATTTTCATAAAGGAAAGCTGAAGTCTAGACTTGTCTCAATATAGCCATATATTATAATACTTGAATGAAATAGGGTCATAGCCTATACCAGATAAGCCGAAAAGGAAATACAAGAAATGAACTAAAATGAGATAACATCGGTCCTCGAATCATGAGGACTCACCAAAAAGCTAGATTACTAGGCAAATCCAAGCTTTAGCCACAACGATGATCATCTTGAGAACCGGACCCTACACTTGGGAAAAAATGTAGGAAAAGTAGGCGTTTGTTCAAAAATGCACTAACTATGATAGCCATGCATAAACCATTGAAAACATGCTAAAAGGGACATTTTTTTTTAGTGCATGCAATTTACAACGTTAAAACATCATTTTGAAGATAGTGGAAAAGCATAAGCCATAAGCATATTCATGACATAGATCATCATAAAATAAGAGGAACATATAATAAATACCCTCAA
This sequence comes from Solanum etuberosum, assembly GCA_029582245.1. Classification (NCBI taxonomy): domain Eukaryota; kingdom Viridiplantae; phylum Streptophyta; class Magnoliopsida; order Solanales; family Solanaceae; genus Solanum; species Solanum etuberosum. Next base: position 56,537 of record JAJONR010001937.1, on the reverse strand, counting down.
AGCATACTTGTGCAATGCATGAATAAGTCCCCATAAATATCACCCATGCTAAGTAAAGCTTCTTGAGTAATCATAGTTCATTATTTCTATTCTTATTCATATTGTTGTCATAGTGGGAATAAGTCTTACCCAACATACACCATTTGAGCTTACCATGGAATCCGGTGTCTACCCCACACCGAAAAGGGGTTGTCCTACTTGCCTAAGGTAGAACCATACTCTTAGATTAGGTGGATCCACTAGATAAATACCTATGAGGGAACATAGTTTATGGGATAAGGAGATTGCTACTAGAAACCCGACCTCTACTAATGGGAGAGCTTCAATCTCATGAGACCTCTTGTAGAAACCGGGCCTCTACTAGTGGGAGAGCTTCCATCTCATTATCAATATCCACTCGGTGCTAAGCATTAATTCCCATGGAGTACATATTATGTCTTGAACTAAGTTCATATTTATAGAAGAATGTATTGACACTCAATCCAACATAATTCATAAGATATCTCATTAGAGCATGCGTGAGAATAACCTTTCACCGTCCAGGTCTACATATAGATTAAATAGGTGAGAAAGCCTTCCAACCGTAGAATCATCATATTGTGAGAAAACCTTTCACATCATATCCTAATCATACATAAGTGTGTATATGAGGATAACCTTTGAACAACATAACAACTAGATCATAATCATATTCACTTCACTCTCAAAATGTTCTTAAAGCATATACTAAAGTTCATAAATCATGAATAATATCATAATTTTCCCTTTCAAGGGTCATAACTAATATGAATCAACACATAAAGAATTCACTACATTAGACATAGATAATAACATAATTCAAATAACTCAATTACTATAAGCATAATCTCATAATATCCTTCTTTCATCAATTCACCCACATCACAATATTATAAATTGGGAATATGGGGATTTCATGGATTCATGGGGATTTCAGCATAAAAAACATACTAAATCATCAATTCAATCAGAATATAAAGTAATTCAAACATTAGAATCGTTTTTTAATGGAATCCATGACTTCGAATCAAACTCTAGCTTTTGGGGAATTTCTATCTTAGAAATTAGGGTTTTGAAAGGGATCCATGGATGAAGAGCTACAATACCTTAGCAATGAAATTCAATGAATTTGAGAAGAAAACCTTGCTCCCTCAACCCTACCTCCTACTTCCTTCTTCTTCTTCCTTGAATTTCTAGAGAGAGAACTTTTGGAGAGGATTTGGGTTTTTTCTTTTGGGAATTGAAATAATGAGTTATAAAGACTTAATTTAGTGATATAAAATCCTTATATAGGTGATCTAATTTAGGCTAAAAAGACGTACCTTAATATTAATTAAAACCGAAAAACCCCAAAGTGCCCCTAACTTAACTGCCAAAAAATAGTTCCAGGCCTAAACCACAGACCCATGACCTACAGACCGTGAATGGAACCATGAACTGTCCTGGTTGGGCGTGGTTCATGGTCAGAAAGCCTAGCTTTAGGGCCCTTACATACGGCCCCTCAACCATGGTCGTGGACTGACCCACGAGGCGTAGTTTCCCTCTGTGGGTCACTGTCCAGGTAGCTTCTAGGGTCCTTCTCAAGGACCCATGGTTGGTCCTTGGGGGTCGTACCTTAATGTTCTAAGACAAAACCCTCTATTTTTTAAGTACGGGGAGTTAAATTTATGACTCTAAACCTCATGTTATGCTCTAGTTTAGCCTACTAGTTTCCGGGGTGTTATCGCCACACCTTTGTTTACCGTGTCTAGACTCCGATAGAAGTATTGTAACAACACGTTGTTTGGAAGACCGTGAGTCGGACATTGAAGTAGCAACTTCAAAAATCTCACCCACGTCTCATCGATTGGCTCACCCTCTAAATTTGTAAAGACCTGAATATTGTCTCTCAATACCATCATCCTTGAAGGAGGGAAAAACATTATGTAGAATACCTCGGTAAGTTCATCCCAAGACGTAATAGAATCCCTTGGTAGATCAGTTAACTATTTGGTCGTTTCCCCAATCAATAAGAAAGGAAACAATGGGAGACGGACTGACTCTTGTGAAATTTTTTTTAATGAGAATGGACCACATACATTCATGAAGTTCCGAATATGATCATGGGGATCCTCATGAGCTAGTCCTCCGAATAATCCTTTCATTTGCAAGAGTTGCAACATCGTGCTAGTCACATGGAACACACCATTTCCCACGACCTGAGGTAACCGAATAAAACCTACACCACCCAATTGAACTGTTTCATTGACATCATTCAGATTTCCGATGTCATCTTGGTTGACAAGCTGGCTACCGTTACTTCCATTCACACTCATTTTATCACCTGTTCACAAAAAACCAACAACAAACAAAAAATAAAGTAAGTTGATTCAACTACAAAAAAGATTAGATCAAAGCTATACTAAAATAAGAGAATTCTAAACACCACTCCCCAGCAGCGGCACTATTTTTGATAACGCTCAACTACACTTCATCCAATACTAAGTGTAGGTGATCACAATCTAGTATAAACCCAACAAAGAGTTGGGGTCGATCCCACATGGAGTGATACAGTAGAGAATTAAATTACAAAGTGAAAGACATGTTCTAATCGATTGTAAGAATAGAAATTATCGAAATCATTTAGGTAAATCAAAAGGGTTGACAAAAAGTGTCAAATGGGGGGATAAGGTTTGTCAGTTAACAATTAAGAAAAACAGGGGAGTAATCAAGTAGATAAGGGAAACTTGGGGATGTGATCGATTAAGTGCCACTTTCGCTATACGGGTGATTAGTATTTACCAAAGTTCGCTGAATCTTAGTGGGTAGTCTAGGCTTTAGATGTAATAGGCCTCTCTCGATCAATTACCATGAATCAAGTGAGCTCCCGAATCTCAACAAGCATCATACTAGGAACAACCCAAAACCTCTATTCATCACCTCTCTCGAGCGATAAGGGTAGGTTCGGATTAAGATTCACTCTATCGAGCTGAACCCATAACAACCCAATCACTATAATCATCAATTGGTAATCTTAGTTCTAAAACCTCTTTCTCAAGCAAGCATAGAATGCTAAGATAGAACTGCATTTGCAACTATAAATCTTAAATTAAAACTCAATTACTAATCGAACCCACTTCAAAACAACAATAAAATCAGTAATAACTAACACCCATAGGATAATTAAGACAATTAATTACATAATTACACCCCCAAGAATGGGGGTTTTAGCCACACATCATAAAAATTAAGAAATCAATACCAATTACATTCTCCATAACTGGGTATTAATCTCCGAGTCTTTACAATACTTCAATTTAGCTTCAACTCCAAAACCCAACTGAAAATCTACTAGAAAAGTCTTAAAAACATAGAAAAATAGTGTCTAAGACGAAAGCTCCCAGTTCAACAATCGTAGGAATACTCATGATATGACTGGGATCCTTTGTGAAATTCAATTTATACGTTCTCAAATTTTGGCCTTCAGGGTCACTCGGCGAAGTTAGTCGAGCATCGCGACCAAGTCGGTAATGCGCCAATGGCTGATTTCCATCATCGGTTTGCCTTGAATCTTCATCCTTCAGACCCTGTAACTTTAGGTGATCAAGGTTTGTGTCACCGATCCGTTCGATGGTTCGCCGAAGGTCTAAATCCATCGCCAAGTTTGCTTTTCCCTAGGGCTGGCAGTCCGTAACTTTAGGCGAGCTGAAGGGCCAATCAGCGATTCGCCGAGTGGCTTTGGCGATTCTCAGCTTTCACTATCTTTAGCCTTTTTCATCTTTTTGGTTCTGTTTTGCCCGGTAACGTCCTTGCCTTGCTCTTTTGCCTTTATATCTGCATATTAGCATTAAAACATCAGTTTAGAGCATAAAATAGGCATCGAGGACACTAATTCTATGCATAACAACCCCTAAATGAGTAAAAATCCTAGACTATGCCATCACCTACCTTTTGGTCTGAATTTTGATTTGTTGATTTGAATCTCCACTACCGTGCTTTCTCCCTTTTCTTTCAGACTTCATTAGTGTAGTAATTTTGGGAGAAAGATCCACATCACTATTAATGTGATCATCTTCTTTCTCTAATTGATTGTTATTTATTTGAATCTACTCTGCTTCTGACTCTTTGTGTGTAAGAATTTCATTCAAAACCTCATTTGGAGATTGAGGTATATCTATTTGAGTACTATTTGCACTCACACAGATAGAATAATACACAATTGCTCCATCATTGCATTCATCTATTTCCCAATCAATCTCATAAGTTTTACACTCATATGCTTGCTGATTTTCGGTTTTATTGTATGTCTTCTTATTGGAGTTTGCACAAGAAGATTCGGAATCAGCTGCATGCATCTTCATAAATTCCCATTGCTTCTTGTTTATAATATAATTTTCCTTGTCATATTCATTTATGATTTTTAATGATTCAACAGGTTCTTCTTGCACTTTCCACTCATCTCGTTAGAAACATGTTTTTCACCATTTACTACTGAACCAAAAGACTTTGTGAACCATTCTTTAGGTTATTCACCTTTGTTTACAAAAAATGTGGTCCGTGTTATCCTTATTGATCTCCTCCCCCTTGTTAGTATAATCTTCTTTTGTGAGTGCATCATATTTATTACCTACTTCAATGATGTGTGCATTTATTTTTGCAGGAATGCCTCCTCTTCTATCTTTGACTACATTCCAGTTACCCAGATCTCCAACAACTTTTCCACTTGAGAGTATTCTAGCCTTTCCTTTTTGTAACAATAGTTGTTGTTCTTGATGGTGTATATTCTGCTCCACCTGTTTTGCATGTTCGTCGTTTCTCTTAGGTATTTCCTTCCTTTACAATTATCCTTATTGTGTCCTTGCATCTTGCATATTGCACTCATAGGAATATTTTGGTACATAATCATATTTGACATTATCTCCCCTGTTTTTGGATTTTCAATGTTCATTTGCACCAAATTTGGGAATTTGCCTTTGAGATCCACCAACACCTTCACACGTGCACAACTAGGCCTTGTTTTCTTTATTGTTGCTTGATCCAAGTGGATTGGCTGACCAACTACTCATGCCATTGAAAACAAAACTTCCTTTCTAAAGAAAGTTGGCAATAGGTTAGGGAAGGAAATCCATGTCATAGCCATAGTTGTCTCCTTAGATACCTTGAATCTCGAATCATAGATTAGGGTACGCATCAAGTAGTAATATCCATCCTTACAATTTATATAAAATGCCCCTTTAAAGATCATGTTAACATATTCCTTATCTTTAGTCAGTCTAATTAGAATATGCTTACTACGTAGCAATCCAATTTGGCATTCCCCTTTTATGTCACATTGTCGAGGGAAAATTCACCTCAATTCTAAGATCCGTCCATTCATATGAGAATTTTCCAACTACAGAAACTTGTAGTTTATCAATACAACTCATCTTTATCACCTCTTGCTCAGTCCGTTTGACTTATGGGAATCCATCCACATATGTAATATCTTTCAGCAAAGATTTGTCCTCAATAGTACCTACATCAAATATTGTATTCACTGAATCAACTAAAATTTTCTCCTTTGGGAAAATAGGATTTAAAATGAAGGACTTGTTGTTGTTGGCGGTTTAGACAACAGAAGAAGAGGAAAGTCATAATATGAAAGTTGAAGATCAACAACTGTAGAGGGTTCGCTGTCGCCTGACGTCATTCCCGTTCACCGTCCCAAATTATATATTACTCTTTAAGAATAGTATTTTTAAGGAGAGTATCAAAAGGATTAAAACAACTTTAACAAAATGGAGAAAAGATTAATATGCTGATATTTTTAAACAACTTATTATCTGGGAGGATATTATTAATATCAAAGAAAGGTTGTTTGAAGAAGACCCAACTTCTGAAAACATAGATTTACTACAGAGAGCTCAGACTAAATTAAAAAAGTTTATAGATCTTGAAGTGATTTTCTGGCAATAGAACGCAGGGTATGAATGATTTGAAAATGGTGATAGAAATACAAGGTTTTTCCACAGTATTGTGAAGGGAAGAAGGAAGAAACTAGGACTACATAGAATTCAAGACAACCATAGTTGTTGGTTGGAGGAGAAGGAGATATAGCAACAGAAACAGTGATATACTATAACAATCAGTTATCACAAGAAAGAGATGCTACTTCATTTTCACGGCTAAGTCACATCCCTAAGATTATTAATGAGGGCGATAATTCTAAGATTTTTAAGGATCCTACTCTGGAGCGGCGCCAATTTTTGATAACGCTCAACTACACTTCATCCGAATCTAAGTGTAGGCGGTCGCTAATAAGTATTAACCCAACTAAGAGTTGGGGTCGATCCCACAAGGAGTAATACGGTAACGAATGAATTACAAAGTAAAATGATGTTTTAATCGTTTGTAAATGTAGACATTTTTGAAACAATAAATTAAATGGCAAAGGGTTGACAATTAATGTCAAATGGGGGGTTTTGAGTGAACAGTTAACAACTACGAACAACCGGGAATAAACAAGTAGAGAGGGATCCTTGGGAGTGTGATCAATTAAATTCCAATTTCACTAAATGTGTGATTATTATTACGAGAAATCGTTGAATCTTTAGGTGCAATAGTCATTTCTCAATCAACTATCATGAATCAAGTGAGTTCTCTAGAACCTCGACAAGCATAAAACATGTAAATAGCCCAATACCTCAATCAATTTACCTTTTCAAGCTGGATTAGTAGGATTGAATTTAGACCCACTTTCTAGAGCTAAGTCTACAATAACCCAATCACTACAATCATCAACCAATAGTTTTAACTCTAAAACTTCTTTCTCAAGCAAGCTTAGAATCCTAGGCTAGAAATGTATTTGCAACTACAATTCATCAATTTATACACAACTATCAATTGAACCCACTTCAAATCAACAATAAAATTAGTAAATACTAACACCCATAAGCTAATTGAAACATTCAATTACATAATCACACCCCCAAAAATGGGGGTTTTAGCCACACATAGTAAAGAGCAAGAAATCGTTACCAACTATGTTTTCCATCCGATTATGCAACAATCCACAAGTCTTCAAAATGGTCAAATTGAATTCAAAAATCAAATAAACCCTAAATCTCTACTCAAAAAGTTAAAGAACAATGTTTAGAATATAAGAGATCAAAAAACCTAGAATTGGAGAATGTGGGAACTCTCAAAAACTCCTAAACTCCATTTTCTTCTTTTGAAAATTGCATTTATACGTTTCCAAAGTTTCAGCTTCAGAACCACTCAGTGAAATAAGTCGGGCTTCGCCAACCAGGTCAGCGATGTACCGAGTGCTTCTTTCCACCGCCTTCTTGGCTTGGCTTTTCATCACTTCTTTGCTGTAACTTTAGGCGATCAATGTCGGCATCGCCGATCCATTTGACGCATCGCCGAACCATCCGTTTTCTGCCGAGTTGTTCTTGTCCAAGGGCTGGTATGCTGTAAGGTTTGGCAAGCTTAAGAGCCACTCGGCAACTCACCAAGTGGCTTTGGCGAGTGTCAGACTTGCTTTTCTTCAGCTTTTTTAGTTTTTTCACTCCTTTTTGCCCGGTAATGTCCTTGCCTTGCTCTTTTGCCTTCTTTGCTGCATTTAGCATTTTAACATCAGTTTAGAGCATAAAATAGGGATTGAGGATAGTAAAACTCTGAATATTAAGCCCTAAATTAGTCGAAATCCCCGACTCATCAACACCCCCAACTTAAACTTTTGTTTGTTCTCAAGTAAAACACAAGATCGATCAGTTTAACAGAAATGTCTACAAATAGTGCTACTCAAGACTCAACATGAATACACACGAGGTTCAATCTACCCATGCAATGTTGAATTGTGCACTACTAGTTTCAAACTGTGACTAGCCATCATCAAATAGAACTCAAGCTCACAATGCTTGCTTCAAATGCAAATTCAAGCTCAACAAAAGTATTTGAATGTCCTCACATCAAGAATGATTACATGGCCACACAAAGATCATCAAAATTTAAAAATTAAGGAATCAACATCAACTCTCTCAGTCTCAAAGATAACCACATGCATGATTCTAATCATAGGCTTGCCCGTATTTTCCAACCAACATGACATTAAGCTCAATCAAGATCAGTAAGGTATTTCAAGGCTTGTAACGGGGTTGAGGGTAAAGGTATGATCATTTCGGCTTAGTGACTCATGCCTTCTTGAAGCATGTCTTGCATTTCACTTTTTCTCCCTTTCTTTTTCTCTTTCTGATTTTCATAATCCACTCTAAGTTCTTTTAAGCATGATTCAATGGATACCCCATTTCTTTTATTCATTGCACAAGATTCATTGCGACATTCTTTTTCAATCATTTTCTTCTTTTGCTTTTCTTCTGTCTTTTTTTATATAGGCGGGTTCCATTTTTTTCAACACAATCCATCAAGGGTAGATTTTTCACAAACTTCTTGACTTTCCTCATTTTTCACCACGCCCCCAATTTAGGAGTTTGGCCTAAGTTGGCTATTCAAACGTACCAATGCTTCATGAAGGTTTTAGGTTATGGGGAAAGAGGTCAAATGTATTCTTTTTTCATCCAAAAAAAGGTTAGGGCTCAAATGGTGCCAAGCTAGGTTCATACTTTCACAAGGTGGTCACAAAGAGGTATAATAGCGATATAGTTCACTTTTCAAAAATTGTGCCTAAGATCATCTCTATCATTCGCTTACATTAGTCGATTAGACCAACATGGCGAGTTCTAGGTAATACCAAGCACATATTTCAAAACAATCTCACCACACATGACATTCAACACAGTTATCAATCAGGTTTCTACAATTTAGTTAACATGCAACGATCATCACAAGATTCATTTCAACAACCGGTCAGTCACAATGAGATGCTAAGAGTTCACACATGACTTATGCAACTAAAATTTGCCTCATTGGAATTGCACAAACATATCGTTCGATCAATAGCACTATTCAAGTCATCGGTATTGCTCGTAACCGATAGTCAAATATGCAATAGAACAACCACATTTAAAAAAATCAAGAGGTTAAATTTTTGATCAAAAACCAACATTCACATTAAAATCCAAAAACTGATAGTCACAAAAAGTAACCATTCAGAACAAGATATCAAAAAATAATCATTTACAAAAGCAACCCAAAAGAAGAAGGTATGAAGATACCTCACCCCGCCAAACAGAACTAACTGTTGTCCTCAATGCAAAAGATATAAACAGTCTCAAAATAAAACTAAAAGAGAGTCTAGATCCCCCTTTAAGGCTAAGCCTGAGATGAACCTGCACATCCGAGACTCTCTCAATCTGGGCATCACTGCCCGACTCATCTCCATCCTTCGCTCCATTGGAGCTCACCATCGATGTGTCCCAAAGAGAGTCCTCCGTGCGTGTATTTACCATCGCGCCCTCTAGGTCCTCCAAGTCATCATATACCACTACATCACAGGTACCAAGCTCCTCTTCATCAGTCTCTGTAGCATCAGACTCGGCATCAGCATCAGCTATAGCAGCATCTTCAGTCGTAGTAGCCAGAGGGATCTTAGAAATGGCCGGCAACTCTGTACTCGGAACCTCATGAAGGTCCACAGTGACGAAAAACATAGACAGATTCATTGATTTAATCTAATCCACATCAAGTCTTAAACTAGTAATATCATCTCATAAAGCAGTGATATCACTGGCGTCCACTCTACTCACATGCCTCTACTCTCACTGTGAGGGCATCTAATCCTAGGCCATGGGCGGTGATCAACTCTTGGTGCTCGCGCAACCCAGCTCAGATGGGAGCTAGGGCAACAATAATGGCCCTCTCAATCAGTCCAGGGACAACAGCCTCAACCCAGGAAGCACGTACGTCAGCAGATTGGGCTAGATGGCCCATCTTAAATAGTATTGACTTGTCAATGGGGTCTGGGCCGCACTAGCAACACCAACAGTAGTAGTAGCAGCAGCAGACGAAAAAGGGATAGTAGTAGAAGTGCAAGGAATATCTGAGGGCTCTCCGGCTAGAGTAAGAGGGATTGTGTCTGTCTCTAGCATCTCTACATCAACAATCGGGGAAGTGTCCACCGGCGCTGCTCTCTTCCTCTCAGCCTTGTCTCTAGTGTACTCAGCCTCAATCCTGCCGAAGTTTATAGAACTCCATGGTATCACTCGGAAATCCTCCTTTTGATCTTGAGTTTAAATGAGTTGAGATTTGACCCATTTGTATTTCCAGCTGCTTAATCGATGCCAAATGTGAGGTAACTGTTTGGTTCAGAGATGAGACGTCATCTTTCATTTACTTTAGCACCTTGTCCGATCCTTTCACTTTATTGAGAATGCGTGCAAGCATATCTTCGGTGCAGAAATTTTTAGGATAAGCCCTTTTCTCTTTTGGCTTTTGGCGCTCATGGGAAGGTACATATCGTTCTTTGTCACCATCCCACTCTCTCCAATTCATACCACAGTCACGCCATTCCCTATCTCGGTATCTCCAACCATCACCACGATCCCTGTTCCAATATTGATTCCCGCCCAACCTTGGATAGTTCGGATGTAAACCTCCTCCCTGATTTGTTAGGAAATGTATTTTCTCATTTTACATAGCTTCAAAGTGCGCTTCATCAAGATTCACTCTACTAACTCTGACTTCATTCACACCCTTAGAACCACATCCCATGACGTGTTTTGATAATAGGTCAATTTGGGTCATCATCTTGGCTATGTTTGCATCCCGCTCTTGGTTCTTTTCAATTTGTTCCTTTGTCATCTTGAAGTTCAAAGGAGACACTTTATCCTCTCTAGTGTAACAAGCAAGGTTTATTTTTTGTCATTTCATCAAGAAGAGTAGATTCTATGTGAAACGGTTGTTGCATGATTTCTCTGCGAACGAACTAGTCTGCCACACCCTTGTTGACTGAATCTAGACTCCAATAGAAGTATTGTAACAACACATTGCTTGGGAGATCATGAGTTGGACATTGGAGCAGCAACTTTTGAAACCTCAACCATGTCTCAAAAATTGGTTCACCATCCACTGGCTTATAGTTCTGAATATTATCCCTCAATTTCACCATCTTCGAGGGAGGGGAAAACCATACATAAAATGCATCAGTGAGCTCCTCCCAAGAAGTGATTGAATCCCTTGTTAAATTAGCCAACCACTTTGTGGCCTCCCCCAGAGAAAAGGGAAACAATCGATGTCGGACCGACTCCTGAGTGATGTTCTTGAATGTAAATGGCCCACACACATCCCATAAAGTTTCAGATATGGTCATGAGGATCCTCAGTAGCTAGATCTCCAAATAGACCCTTCATTTGCAACATCTACAACATAGTGCTAGTAATATGAAACATGTCATTGCCCACAACCGGAGGCAATTGAATAGCACCCGCACTTCCCAAATGATCTTCTTGAAATCGTGCAAGTTACCGATGTCACTATTGTGCCCAAGTTGGCTAGTATTGCTCCCGTTAACACTCATCTCTTCACCTGTTTAAGAGCAGCTAACAAAGCACAAAAATAAGTTTATTCAACTACAACAAAATCAGTTCACATCTAAACTTCACTATAAGAATTCTAAACACCACTTCCCGGCTGCGGCGCCAGTTTTGATAATTCTTAACTACACTTTATCCGATTCTGATTGTAGGTGGTCGCTAACAAGTATAAACCGAACTAAGAGTTCGGGTCGATCCCATAGGGAGTGATACAGTAAGGAATTCAATTACGAAGTAAAAAGGTGTTATAATCATTTGTAGATGTAGACATTTCCTATTCAATAAAGTAAATGGCAAGGAGTTGACAATTAATGTCAAAGGGAGTTTTTTGAATGAACAGTTAACAACTACGAACAATAGGGAATAAACAAATAGAGAGGGATCCTTGGGATTGTGATTAATTGAATGCCAATTTTTCTAAATGGGTGATAATTATTTACTAGAAATCATTGAATCTTAGTGGGTAGGCTAGGCTTAAGGTGCAACAATCATTTCTCAATCCACTATCACGAATCAAGTGAGTTCTCTCAAACCCCGACAAGCATAAAACAAGTAATCAGCCCAATACTTCAATCAATCTACTTTTTAAAGCTAGATTAATAGGATTGAATTTAGACCCACTTTCTAAAGCTAAGTTTACAATAACCCAATCACTACAATCATCAACCAATAGTTTTACCTCTAATACTTCTTTCTCAAGCAAGCTTAGAATGTTAGGCTAGAATTGTACTTGCAACTATAATTCATCAATTAAAACTCAAATATCAATTGAACCCACTTCAAATCAATAATAAAATCAGTAAATACTAAGACCCATAAGCTAATTGAAACATTCAATTACATAATCACACCCCCAAAAATGAGGGTTTTAGCCACACATATTAAAGAGCAAAAAATCGTTACCAACTATGTTTTCCATCAACTTGGGCAAAAATCCACAAGTCTTTAAGATGGTCAAATTGAATTCAAAATAAAATAAACCGTAAATGTCTATTCAAAAAGTTAAAGACCAATGCTTAGAATGTTAGGAATAAAAAAACCTAGAACTGGACAACGTGGGAACTCTAAAATACTCAAGAACTCCTTTTTCTTCTTTTGAAAATTACATTTATACGTTCCGTAAATTACAGCTTTGGAACCACTCATTGAAATAAGTCGTGCTTCATTGACCAGGTCAGCGATGCACCGAGTGCTCCTTTCCATCGCCTACTTTGCTTGTATTTTCATCACTTTTTTATTGTAACTTTAGGCGATCAAAGTCGTTATCACCGATCCATTTGACACAACGTTGAACCATCTGTTTTCTTGCCGAGCTGGTCTTGTCCAAGGGCTGGCCTGCTGTAACTTTTGGCGAGCTGAAGAGCTACTCGGCGACACTCAAGTGGCTTTGGCAAGTTTCAGACTTGCTTTTCTTCAGCTTTTTTAGCCTTTTCGCTCCTTTTTACCCGGTAATGTCCTTGCCTTGCTCTTTTCACTTCATTGCTGAAAATTAGTATTTTAACATCAGTTTAGAGCATAAAATAGGCATTGAGAACACTAAAACTCTTAATATTAAGCCCTAAATAAGTTGAAATTCTCGACTCATCAGTGGACAAGATGGATTAACAGGAAAATCCTACAAAACCTGTTGGGAGATAGTGGGGAATGATATATTAAGAATGGTGCATGATTTTTTAAAGGCAATACCCTTCCTAAATCCATCACTCACAATAATTTGGTGTTGTTACCTAAGATGAAGCATGTGCAGTCCTTTGATGATTTAAGACCAATTAATCTGAGCAACTTCATTAATAAGATACTTTGCAGAGTTGTGCATGAAAGAATTGAAGCTCTTTGCCCAGATTGATCTCTTACAATAAATCATGATTTGTTAGAGGTAGAAGTATCATCGAGAATGTGTTATTGATTCAAGAGATCGTGACAGACATTAGCAAGAGGGGTAAACCTGCAAATGTGGTCATTGAGATTGACATGGCTAAGTCTTATGATAGAGTTTCATGGTTCTTCCTTATAAATGTTTTGAGGAAGATGGGTTTTGCTGAAATATTTGTAGATGCAATCTAGAGGTTAATTTCTAATAACTAGTACTCAATCCTGATCCATGGTCGAGCACATGACTTCTTTCACTCTACTAGAGGAGTTAAGCAAGGAGATCCTTTATCTCCTGCTTTATTTATTCCCTCAATTGATATCTTAACTAGAGGCCTGGGCAGTTTATTTCATGATGATAAATTTTTAGGGTATGATATGCCTAAGTGGAGTTCAAATCTCTATCAGCTTGCCCATACTTATGACACTATTATTTTAACTTCTTCTAGCGGATATCTTTGGAAAAAATAGTGTCAACATTGCATGATTATTAAAATCAGTAAGGTCAGAAGGTCAACAAGGATAAAAGTGCATTATATATATATCATAAGGCGTCAGATGATGGGAGACAATTAGTAGAAGGCTACACAAGCATACCTAAGGGACAATTCCCTTTGAAATACCTAGGTTGTCCTATCACACATGCCAGGAAAAGGAAAATTCATTGTACTGATCTTATTAAGAGGGTAAAATCAAATTTATAGATTTGGAAGGGGAATATTCTCTCCTATGGCGGCAAAGAGGTAATAATTACTAGTGGTTTTCAAAGTGTTCTCATTCATGTTCTATCTGCCATTGTGCCTCCTAATTGCCTTTTATAGAAGAGCTTCATAGGATTTTTGCTTAATTTTTGTGGAGTAATAAAGTTATTGGTATGAGCAGGCATTATACTACTTCGGATAAACTTTGTTTGCCAAAACATGAAGGGGGGGGGAGGTTAGGTTTTAGATCCATGTTTGATGTCTCAAAGGCCGTGTGTGCAAAAATATGGTGCAAATTAGGACCCAAAATTCCTTATGGGCTGCCTTTATTTGGAACAAGTATTGTAAGAAGAAAATTCACAATTATTGAAGCACATGTTACTAAATAGGGAATGTATTAAGAAACATTTATGGTGGGAACCTAAGGGAGGTACCTCTACTGTGTGGTTTAATAATTTGACTCTATTGGGTCCACTGTATAAGCAACAATCGAAAGTGCATACCTGTTATGATTTTATAGATATATCATAATTCATTAAGGAACCAGGTTGAGATTATGATTCAATGCAACAATTTCTTCATGATCACACTCTTGAACATGTCAAGCAGCACATGGGGCATGCGAGACAATCAAATATAGGAGATAAAACTTGGTGGACCTAAATAAGTTCTGGAAAATTTTCAATCAGGAGTGCACGGGAGTTGCTAAGAAAGAGAGAGGAAGAATCAGAATACTTCAAGAAAATTTGGGCCTTAGGGCTGCCTTTTAAATTCTCATTCTTTGGTTGGAGAGTTTGGATTTATAAGGTTCCTGTGGTGGTTGTAATGGCTAAGTAGAATCCCAATATTTCACAACAATGTTCTTATTTCTTTGTTCAAGCTAGAGAAACAATGGAGCATTAGTTTTTGAGAGATGACATTGCAACCAGTGTATGTAACTACTTCTCCTATTCTGCTGCAATCATTGGGCCTTGAATCAAAGTGAATCAAACTATGAAAATTTTGTGGGATGCTCTGGGTAATACTAGACAAAAGATTATTTTCGAAGCTATCCCTAATATAATTTTGTGGTTCTTATTGAAAAGGAGGAACATTTTTGTACACGGAGGGTCCTATTCTACTAACAAGATGTTATGGGATATCAATAGTATTGTTCGAAAATTCATAACAATGAAGCTCTTTTATAGATAATTTCCCGGCACTTGGTCATTTATGGTAGAAATGCTTGATCTCTCCACTCTTCTCCGACAGCAGCTCTGTTCAGTGGTAGCATGGATGAAACCGGCAAATCGGAGGGGGAGATCTATGACAACCAACAGCTCCGATCAGAACAGCGGTTCCGATGAACCAGCAGCTCCGACAGAATCGATTACAAGTAAGTTCCGGCGTTCTTAACTCTGATCGGTAACGACAACAAACGTGGTCATATATGGACTAATAAGAAAGCTCCATGATGATGTTGATTTCGGTTTGATTTATTTTACATATCTTTAGATTTTATATCTTGGCTTATTGCATGTTTGCTTTGTGATTTACTTTGCTTGAACTGGTACAAATCCCCAAAGTATTATCTTCTTATTTCTTTCGATGTTGAGTTAAAATTGATTGAACCATTTGCTACCCTCAATTCAATAAAGTCTTGTAGCCATCAAGCTTAGGTTTGTAAGGCAAACCATTTATGGTGGAAATGCAATATTGATGGAGTTTCTAAGGGAAACCCAGGACCTAGTGCAGAAGCTTTCTGTGCGATAAATAATGAAAAAGATTTTATAGGAGCTACATGTCTGAAGGTTGCTGCCCCAACTAGCAGGGTTGCCGAGGCTATTGCTATAAGGGAAAGGTTACCGTACTGTTTGGATAACAGTATGACAAACATTATTCTAGAGTATGATTTTTTGAAATGGTGTACATTCTAAATAGAATTTGGGTGATTCCTTGGAGTGTGACATTGGTGGTCAGTTCCATTAATACGTTACGGGAGAATATGTCAATAAGAGTATAACACTCCTTAAGAGAGGGAAATACTCTTGCTGACTTTTTTGCTAACTTAGTTTTTAGTTTTTGCAGGTACTTACGAGTTTAAAGATTTTCATGAAATTCCAAGTAAAGGCAAACGGATCATGATAAGCAGAACACTCCTAACATGAGAATAAGACAAACAAGTTCAACAAATTACTTGTGTTGTCTCTAGCATGAGTCTTATCTGTACGAATTTAAAGCTCTTTAAAGAGAAATAAGGTACTTTGTTGTACAATGATTTTTTAAATAAGTTTATGTTGATCGTACTATCATGCACCTGGTGAGAGATTAAGGTGTTACAAATGGTAGGAAATTAGGGCTCATTGGTGACAAAAAGATATATTCTAATTCAGCAGTACATTCAAAAAAAAGTTACACATTTATATATAGTAATACATTAGTTTCGAAATTCTTGAATCTGAAGGTTGTATCACCATATGGGTCCAGTCTATTAAAGATAAGAGGTAAGAAATTAGTTGTGACGTGATCAGATATCATGGTTTTGTCAAGAAGAATACACGAGATGCAGCCGAGACATTGTAGAGGGGTCCAAATTCAACCTTAGAAAAGTAACTAAAATTAGTATTCTTTTCCGAGATCTAGAGATCAGTGGTGGTATCAATCCTACGTGGGGTTCAATCCATTGAAACATAGATCTATGAAAAGAAAACTAATTTTATTACTAAAATCACCTGATTCGAAGAAGCCTCAACTGGATTCACCAGGATCCCAAGGTAGAGATTCCCTCAACTTGAACGCTGCAGCTAGAGTTCAAAATCTGTCATGACCCAGGGGTACATCCTAGATGTAACATGGCGTACTCGACCCCGAAGGGGTCTCATACAAGACCCTTAGCATATCATAACATAAGATAATAGAAAAGTACAGAAATTAAAAACATTTTTTTCATAACAATCAAAATCACATAAAACGAAGCGGAAGTCTTATTACACTTGTCTCAAACCATCTAATACTTGAAAGGAGTTAGGGAAACAGCCCATACAAAATCAAAACATAAAGAAAGACATAAAAGGAAAGGGTGATCAAGTCCTCAATGCTATGAGAACTCACCAAAACTTCTCTTATTGATCTACTGTGAACCTACCCACGAGGAGGGAAGTCAATATCGCCGAACCCTACATTTGATAAGAATGTAGGCAAAAGTACGCATTAGTACAATAATGTACTAAATATGATGGCTAGCATAAATCATCAACACAAGCATATAAGAGGCATTAGTCAACATAAGACACATACCATAATCATGAGAGACAATAACATAAGTCATAAGCGTAAGAGATGTCATCATAAGACAGACTATAAGCATAAGAGATAACAACATAGTCATAGGCATAATCAATGCATTTAGTTTAATATGACATAAGAGAAACACTTCATAAGCCACCTCAAGGCAAGCTTGTGCAATGCATGGATAAGACCCGATAATCCCACCCATGCTAAGCAAGTCACTTTAGGTCCTCATTCATATTTATCATCTTTTGATCTAATCCTTAGCTTACTTGTGCAATGCATGAATAAGATCCCATAATCTCACTCATGCTAAGTGAAGCTTCTTAAGTAACCATAGTTTATAATTCATGTTCTTGTTGTGGGAATTAGCCTAAACCGACATAGACCATGTGAGTTTAACATGGAATCCGTTGTCTACCCCACAACGAAAAGTGTTGTCCTACTTATGTAAGGTATAACCATACTCTTAGCTTAGGTGGTTCCAATAGCTAAGTAACCTACGGGGGCATGTAGTTTATTGGATAAGGAGATTGCTACTAGAAACCCAGACTCAACTAAGGTAGAAGGAACCCATTTGGAAAGTCGGACTCAACTAGTGTAAAATCTTTCATTGGGAAGCCGAACTCAACTAGCGTAAGAGCTTCCATCTCATATTCAATATCCACTCGGTGCTAAGAATAATTCGCATTGAGTTCATATTAAGTCTTGACTTAAGTTCATATTTATGGAAGAATTTCTTGAAACTCAATCCAACATAACTCATACTATATCTCATTAGATCATGCATGAGAATAACCTTTCACCGTCCATGTCTACATCTAGATTCAATAGGTGAGAAAGTCTTTCAACCTTAGAATCACTATATTGTGAGAAAACCCTTCACATCATATCATAGTCATGCATAAGTGTGTATATGAGAATAACCTTTCAACAACACAACAACTAGATGATGAGCATATTCACTTTACTCTCAAAGTTTTCTTAAAGCATGCACATAACTTTCATAAAACATGCATAATATCATATCTTTCCCTTTCAAGATCAAAGCTCATATCAAATCAATACATCTAGAATGACTACATTAGACATGGATATAATCATAATTCAAGTAGTTCAATTACTACAAGCATAATCTCCTACTTCACCTCCTTGAGGTTCAAATTACTTTCAATCATCACACTTAGGGTTCATGCACTAGACATGGATATCATCCTAACTCATGTAATTCTATCACTTCGTGCATTCAAACATTCATGAGGTAGATTAGGTGGGTAAAGTCATTCCTCAAATATTCTGTCTAACAGTGTACCATCATCATGTCAATTTCCCTCTAAGGGCCTTAACATACATAATTCCTCATATTAGCTTTACCTTCAAAACCCTAGAAGTCAACATTCATAACTATAATTCTTACTCTCAATAGCTTTACTTCTTAAAATCATCCTATGAACCTAGATTACAAGGCATTCCAATCACATACTTCTTTCTTAAGTGATTCTAATCATATATCATCACGAAGGTTCAATCTCAAGCATTACTAATATATATTATTCTAATTCAATTCATGTCTACATGCTTTTATTTTCACGCAATTACTACACATATCATCAACCCTAAAAGATTATCTCTAAATCCTCAATCACCTTTCAAAGCATAACCCACATTACTTCAATTTCATCAATTAGACTAGGGTTAGGCATATAAAACGTGTAATTTCATCATAATAACATGATTCACTACTAATTTAATCATAAACAACCAATATCCACTCAATTGGATTCATATTCAACTTAACCCAAAATATTGGAAGGAATCCTAACTTTAATTCGGGATTTCATCTTCACAATTGTGGAATAACTAGGGGACTCTATGGATGGAAGAATCCATGGATGAATAAGCCATCATGCCTTGATTACAAAGTCTAGAAAGCTTGCAACAATGGAGTCTTGACCTAGCTTTACCCTCTTCTTCTTCTTTCTACAGAGAGGATTTTTGAGAGGGAATTGGATTCTTTTTGGTGGGTTTTGATATAATTATTTGGAATCACTAAATTAAGGATCTAAACTCTTTATATAGGTGGTCTAAGTAAGGTTAAAACGACACCACTTAACACCAAATTAATTCCGGAAAGTACCACAAAGCCGTCACTTAACCGTCTAATGATCAACACTGCCTCACCCACGAGACCACGCCCACGGGCCGTGAGTGGACCCACGGTGGAGTGCTGGTCATCCTTGGGTGGTGGTCTCCAACTCCTCTTCTAGGACCCTGACCCATGACCCCTCACCTACGGGGCGTGAGGCCCCCTACGAGGTGTGGGTCCCTTTCGTGGGTGGACTGTTTTGGGTAGTCCTAAGGTCTTTCTCAAGGACCCTTGGTTGGTCCTTGGGGAGTAGTACCTTGACATTCTACCATGAAACCCTTCATTCTAAGCACGGGAGGTTAAATTCACGACTCTACCCCTCACGTCAAGCTCTAATTTAGCCTACTAGTTTCCGGGGTGTTACAATCTCTCCCCGTTGGGAACATTCATCCTCGAATGATGATCTAGACACCTTACGGAAGTAAAGATTCAAGACTAGCAGCCCATCATGCATGCAACACTTCTAAATGCACACAAACAACGAAGAAACATCAACTCCAACTGAAACATGCTCAATGCACCACAAAGAGGTAGGAACTACATCTAACAACCTATTATGCATGAAATTTCAACATCTCTCATATTCATAGGAGGAACTACCTTCTCCAACTAAAAGCATGCTCAACACAATATCATGGAGGCAAGATATAATTTACTCTCAAAAGCATACTAAAGCATGTTCATCAACTCATCTCCTGAAGTCAAATAGGCAACTCATACTAAATGCACAACAACATGAGGAACATAAATCGTGAAAACTCATTTTCTTACTAAACATTAATTTCTCAAGAACATGCATAACATAAGGAAATCATGGAAACGTCTAAAACACACATGACTCCAAAACATAATACAACTAAGAGGAACTTATCATCATCAAGCTAAAGGAGGAATAGAAGGAAAATGATGAGGACATCGGGACATCTCATTGGCCCTTGGGCTCCCAAGTAGCACCCTAACCTAAAACCCTTATTTAAAGATCGCTCCTTAACACTTTCATGGAAACAACTTCCTTGCTCTATTTTATTTCTTAACTTGCCGGTCTAAGATCCCTACTGTTATTTCTAAATTAGGGAAATTCTCATTAACTCCCAACTCTTCTTGAGGAATTTATGAATGTCGGATCTCCAACACCCTTCTATATCATAGAGTCATGGAAAACCGGATACATCGGTACCACTTATTAAGCAACTCTAGTTCACAAGTAACCTTACCAACTCCACTCAAGATCTTATATGAGCCTACAAAACCGGGACTAAACTTCCCAAACTCACTACACCTCTGAAGGTGAGAATTTCAAGCCAACGCATATCATGAACATTAAAAACACTCAACGACCTTGCTATCTCAGAACATCATCTCCCCTTGGGAGGTAGCCTATACGGACTCTTCTAAGCATTATTTCTTTCTATTCTAAGGTCGGAGCAAGTCATCTCTAAGCTTTCACATCTATCGCACAAGACGATTCTAAACTATGGTGAATTACACTACTACCCTTTAAAGGAGTCTACTCATTCAACACATCTAGGCATTACTTAAACACCCTATTCATAAAATCTATCCACAAATCCAAAAACTCATTATGACTAAGTCGGGTTCTACCATCAAATAATCATAACCATAATGCAACCCATTCATACTAAATACAACATCAAAGTCTAGCATATCAAGTCACAAAAGATAAGCATTCCGGAATCTAATAAAGCACAAAACACATACCGGGAGCAACATTCAGAGGACACTCTTGTTCACCTTTAGCTTGAAGAGCATAAAACCTAATTTGTTTTGGAGCATTCGCACCCAAACAAATTGGACCGGATAAAGGGTAGGGTTAAGACCTACAATGACTATCCCCTTCATTTCTAGCAACCACAGGGAGATCCCTTATCTTGTGGCCCAACTCACCACAACCAAAACAAACATTTGAACCCGCTAGGTATCTACCCACATGTCTCCTAACACACCTAGCATAAGAAGGGCATAGGGACTCACTACAAATTCCGTGCGGTCTAGGGTTAGAATTCCTATCTTCACTAAATCTTGGGAGAAACCTAGAAGGACCTTGTCCGGAGAACCTTTCAAGAGGAGAATTATGATCATCAATCCTAAACCTCTTTTTCTCCCTCAATCTTTCTTCAAGTTTCTCTCCCTTAATTTGTTGATCATAAACTATAAGATGAGAAATATTCATATCATGATCAAGCATGGCCGCGTGACATTCTTTTACTACTAAATCGGACACTCCCGACACAGATTTACTCTTTCACGACCTAGGATCGGACACTAGAATTGGAGCATATTTAGACAATTGGGTGAACCTCAATGAATATTCCTTAACACTCATATCACCTTGCCTAAGGTTAATGAACTCAAGCACAAAAGCTTCTCTCATCTTGAAATGGAAAAAACTATCTAGAAAAGCACTCTTGAACTTCTCCCACTCTATGGGACCCAATCCTACCGGCCTAGCCTCTTTCCATTAATCCTACCATATTTGTGTAACATCCCTCAATTGTTAAGCGGCTAATTATGCCTTCTCTACCGGAGTCACTACCACAAAGTTGAAAACCCTAGAGAGCTCTTCTATAAACTCTTGAGGATCTTTCTCCATCTTTGACCCATAAAATTCCGGAGTTTCTATCCCGGCCTGAGTCAACAATTGAAAACCAAACCTAAGCTTCTAATTTGTTACATTCTCTTCCAAAGGGTCAATTAAAGCTTAAGGAGGAACATCTTGATGCACATTGTCGTCCTCATTCCCTCTGACGTTAGCCCTTGTAGTAGTCATATTTTGAAAACCATCGGGCACAGATTAGGAGAAAGACCTAAAAAGAGTTAAACTCTATGGTACGACTTAGAGAATGAAGAAGTGAAGTTTCCTAAACATCCAATAGCCTCCTATTCATAAATGTGGCGTGCTTCACATTTATTAACAAGACTCTACTAGACGTGGTTTGAGATATCCTAGAACAATTCTAAACCTTGTGCTCTGATTACCAAGTTTGTCACGACCCAGGGGTACACCCTAGATGTAAAATGGCGTACTCAACCCCGATGGGGTCTCATACAAGCCTCTTAACATATCATAACATAAGATAATAGAAAAGAGCGGAAATTTATAAAAAAAAATTAAAATAATCAAAGTCTCATAAAACGAAGCGGAAGTCTTATTACACTTGTCTCAAACCATCTAATACTTGAAAGGAGTTAGGGACACAGCCTATACAAAATCTAAACATAAAGAAAGACATCAAAGGAAAGGGTGATCAAGTCCTCGATGCTATGAGGACTCACCAAAACTTTTCTTCTTGATCCACTATGAACCTACGACGAGGATGGAAGTCAATATCACCGAACCCTACATTTGATAAGAATGTAGGAAAAATTATGCGTTAGTACAATAATGTACTAAATATTATGGCTAGCATAAATCATCAACATAAGCATATAAGAGGCATTAGTCAACATAAGACATATACCATAATCATGAGAGAAAATAACATGAGTCATAAGCATAAGAGATGTCATCATAAGACATATGGTATAAGCATAAGAGATAACAACATAGTCATAGGCATAATCAATGCATTTAGTTTAACATGACATAAGAGAAACACTTCATAATCCACTTCAAGGCAAGCTTGTGCAATGCATGGATAAGACCCCATAATCCCACCGATGCTAAGCAAGTCACTTTAGGTCCTCATTAATCTTTATCATCTTTTGATATGATCCTTAGCTTACTTTTCATAGACAAGTGAACTCTCACCTTTAGTCACATATGGATTGGAAGGAAACTATAGCAACAATCCAAACTAAGCATACATCATAAGCATAAGAAGAACATACCATAAATACCCTAAAAGCATACTTGTGCAATGCATGAACAAGATCCCATAATCTCACTCATGCTAAGTGAAGCTTCTTAAGTAACCATAGTTTATAATTCATGTTCTTGTTATGGGAATTAGCCTTAACCGACATAGACCATGTGAGCTTAACATGGAATCCGTTGTCTACCCCACACTGAAAAGGTGTTGTCCTACTTGCCTAAGGTATAAGCATACTCTTAGCTTAGGTCGATCCAATAACTAAGTAACCTACGGGGGCACGTAGTTTATGGGATAAGGAGATTGCTACTAGAAACCCAGACACAAATAAGGTAGAAGGTTTCCATCTCATGACATACATACTTTGGGAACCCAGACTCAACTATGGTAGAAGGAACCCATTTGTAAAGCCGGACTCAACTAGTGTATAAGCTTTCATTGGGAAGCCGGACTCAACTAGCGTAAAAGCTTCCATCTCATATTTAATAACCATTCCGTGCTAAACATAATTCTTATTGAGTTCATATTAAGTCTTGACTTAAGTTCATATTTATGGAAGAACATCTTGGCACTCAATCCAACATAACTCATGCTATAGCTCATTAGATCATGTGTGAGAATAACCTTTCACCATCCATGTCTACATATAGATTCAATAAGTGAGAAAGCCTTTCAATCTTAGAATCACTATATTGAGAGAAAACCTTTCACATCATATCATAGTCATGTATAAGTGTGTATATGAGAATAACCTTTCAACAACACAACAACTAGATCATAAGCATATTCACTTTACTCTCAAAGTGTTCTTAAAGCATGCACATAACTTTCATAAAACATGCATAATATCATATCTTGCCCTTTCAAGGCAAAAGTTCATATCAAATCAATACATCTAGAATGACTTCATTAGACATGGATATAATCATAATTCAATTAGTTCAATTACTACAAGAATAATCTCATACTTCACCTCCTTGAGGTTCAACTTACTTTCAATAATCACACTTAGGGTTCAAGCACTAGAAATGGATATCATCCTAACTCATGTGATTCTATCACTTCGTGCATTCAAACATTCATGAGGTACATTAGGTGGATAAAGTCCTTCCTCAACAATTCTATCTAATAGTCTACCATCATCATGTCAACTTCCCTCTAAGGGCCTTAACATACGTAATTCGTTATATTAGCTTTACCTTCAAAACCCTAGAAGTTAACATTCATAACTATAATTCTTACTCTCAATAGCTTTACTTCTTAAAATCATCCTATGAACCTAGAATACAAGGCATTCCAATCACATACTTCTTTCTTAAGTGATTCCAATCATATATCATCATGAAGGTCCAATCTCAAGCATTACTAGTCATGGTCCATCATATATAAATTATTATAATTCAATTCATGTCGACATGCTTTTATTCTCAGGCAATTACTACACATACCATCAACCCTAGTAGATTATCTCTAAATCCTCAATTTCACCTTTCAAGGCATAAACCCACATTTCTTCAATTTCTTCAATTTCATAAATTAGACTAGGGTTAGGCATAGAAAACATGTAATTTCATCATAATAACATTATTCACTACTAATTCAATCATAAACAACCAATATCCACTTAATTGGATTCATATTCAGCTTAACCCACAATATTGGAAGGAATCCTAACTTAAATTGGGGATTTCATCTTCACAATTGTGGAATAACTAGCGGACTCCATGGATGGAAGAATCCATGGATGAATAACCATCATACCTTGATTTTAAAGCCTAGCAAGTTTGAAACAATGGAGTCTTTACCTTGCTTTACCCTCTTCTTCTTCTTTCTAGAGAAAGTATTTTTGAGAGGGAATTTGGTTCTTTTTGGTGGGTTTTTAAATAATGATTTGGAATCAATAAATTAAGGGTCTAAAGTCTTTATATAGGTGGTCTAAGTAAGGTTAAAATGACACCACTTAACTCCTAATTAATTCCGGAAAATACCACAAAGCCCTCATTTAACCACATAATGACCAACACTGCCTCACCCACGAGACCCCACCCACGGGCCGTGTGTGGACCCACGGGCCGTGAGTGGACCCACGGGCCGTGAGTGGACCCACGGGCCGTGCTGGTCATCCATGGGTGGTGGTCTGAAACTCCTCTTCTGGGACCCTGACCCACGACCACTCACCCTGGGCCCCCTACGGGGCTTGGGTTCCCTTCGTGGGTGGGCTATTTTTGGGCAGCTTTCTTGGGCAGTCTAGGGTCCTCCTCAAGGACCCTTGGTTGGTCCTTGGGGAGTCGTACCTTTATATTCTACCCCAAAACCCTTCATTCTAAGCACGGGAGGTTAATTCATGACTCTAACCCTCACGTCAAGCTCTAGTTTAGCCTACTAGTTTTCGGGGTGTTACAAGATCTCAGAAATGGTTGGGAAGGCCAATAACAAAAAATCTATAAAAAAATAAAGCTCAAGCATCAAGATAAGGAATAAACAATCACAGAGATAAAAAGTTATCAGAGGATGGAAAAATCTTTCATTCCGACAAAAGAGAGTACTATGCCAAGAGGACATAAACTGGGAACAAGAAATGTCTGGACATTTTTATTCTAATGTTTTACGTTGTGATTTGGGTCATTTTGGGCTTGGTCATTTTTTCACATGTACATTTTTTTTGTTTCGAGTTAATATTGACTCACTACATGTAAAATTACTTATATATAAATTAATATTGACCAAGTTCATTTTAAAAAATCACCACAAAACACACTTCAGCTTGCACAATGACTTATAAATATGAAAATTTCTAGTTTTAATTATTTTTATATATATTGAGAATTTCAAAAAATAATTAAATAGGAAAAAATTAAAATATATATAAAAACACCACCAAACACACTTCCGCTTGCACAAATGACTTTTAAATTGTAACGAACTAAAGGTATTTTTTGCCTTTAAGCCTTATGTTTTTCATTTAAAGATTTCATATAGCGACCCCAAGTCATTTGTGACTTGATAGGACTGGGAATTTGGTCACCTCGTCGTTCGTTAGGTTTATATGCAAGTTTTAGTATTTTGGAGCTTTTTGACCTTGAACGGTCATTCTATTATCAAAAGTTCAAGAACATAACCTCAGAATCCAATTTTGTTGATTTCATAAGCCTAGAAAGGGTCATTTTAGGCTAGTAGCATGGTCGGCACAAATTCCAAGCAGTTCAATGAGAGTTTGTGCGATTAGGCATTTGAACTCTCATGTTAAGGCCTAAGTTTGACTTTAGTCAATATTCTAAGTAAACAAGTGCATATGAGAATTTTCTCTGCGTGATTAGCTATGAAGTGTTGAGTATTGTCTAGAAAGACCCTTCATTTGGATCCCGAAGCTTCCGAGATAATTTCATGCCCCCTTTGTGCATTATGGCTTAAGATGCAGTTTTGGTGTGGGACCCACTTTTTGCCTAGACGACCTTAAATAAGAATTTCAACTACTCCATTGAGTCTAAAATATTGAATTTGGTTGGGTTGCATATCTCATTTGTATGTATGGTGTTCTGAATTCAGAACACCTCGTTTGAGATTTTCAACTTGCCAAACCCAGCTGATATGAATCATCTGGTGCAGGGCCCAATTACTATTCACATACGCGGGCCCCTTGGCCTTTATCACGAAGGCCTGGACATTTATGATTTGTGATCGTGAGGCCTGGCCTCTACGATTGCGATGGTCAGCACTCTAGTGGACTGCAATCGTGACCTTTCTTCTCATGATCGCGATGAGTTAGTTTGCCTAGTCTTTTATTTAAAGACCAAACGTGACCAACTTTAGATAGTGAAGTTCACTTGGCGATTTCTCTATCATTATAAGTCAGACTTGGGTGATTCAAAGTCCCATGCGTCAGAAATTATTGAGGCTTAGTTGTGGTGTGTTCGAGAAGTTTTGGGAAACCTCTGTTTATGCTAAATTTCCATTTTAGCTGATGTCCCTAGCTGTTTAATTTCTTATTTGTTGTCAATTGTTGAATGCGTTGCGTTTGTGATTTTCGATCCCTGTATTGGGTTCAAGTTTTGAACACACATGTTCAGGGCTTGGTTTAGGACCTCTTGATGGAGTAAAATCTAGAAATTCTAATGTGTTCCCCAAAATTCCCGTTTGACTCCAAAACTGGTCCATTTCTGTTTATGTGTTTTTAGTGTCGTAACGATTGTACTTACATTTTCATCCAATTTTTGATAGCATGGCAGCATTCAGAGGCCGTTCGAAAAGGAAAATCTCTAACCTTGTAATTTGGAGCGCACACAATCTACCTACATATAGGCTATGACATCCGTTCTTGTTAGACTGAGCATGAATGTGTAAATTCATGATGATTAGTGTGCATATGGACGTGGTACCTAGTTATTTCTACTTTTTTAGAAAAAATATTTTAGGATTTTATTGTCTTCGTTTCGAGGGTAGTACCATGCTAATTAGGGGTTGTATGTGTTATCTGATGAGTTTGAGATTTGAACTTATTTAGGGCTTTGTTCATATAGATTTCTATGCTAAAATGCTTGATTTGTGCCATAAACTGATGTTAACTCCTTGATTTTCAGGTACATAGATTGAGGAACAAAGGAAGGACACTAACAGGCAAAAATGAACAAAACAAACTAAAGAAATGAAGAAAGGCAGGCTTGGTGATCGCCAAGGGCACTTGGCGAATCGCCGAGTGGCTATCTGACCTCTTAAATTTCTAGTGTGCCAAGCCCTGAAGGAAGAAACCAAATTGGTGACAAAAAGGAGTAGTCGGTGAATTTCCGAGTAGTTCCGCGAAGTAAAGATCGATCGCCCAAAGTTACAGACCTCGAGGATGCTGAATGTTAAGATTAAAAGGTGATGGAAGAGCTCAAAGGGTGGCTCACTGAGTGGTTCGGCGAGCCCGATTTACTTCGCCGAATAGCCCTTTCGTGGATTATTTTTGGCAACTATAAATTAGATTTTGAACAATCAGTTGAGTATCAATTTTACATTTGGAGACAATCTTTACAACAATACGAATTTAGATTACAGTTTTTCTTAGTTTTTGAAGAACCTTAGATATTCAATTTGGAGATTTTGGAAGTGGGTTTCGAATATTCTTCAAATTTAGCATTGTAAAGACTAAATCTCTCTTACCCAGTTGATGTCTAATCGATTCGGTAATAGTTTTTACCCTTTTATGATGCTTGGCTAGAACCCCAATTCTTGGGGTATGATCATGTGATTATGGATTTAATTAGTTTATGAGTATTGTTAATTTCTACTTTAAATATTGAATTAAGTGAGTTTAATAATTAATTGTGGGTTAATTTATTAGTTGTAGTTGCAAATGCAACTGTATCTTTGTGTTCTTGGCTTGCTCGAGAGAGAGGTTTTATAATTAAAATTATTGATTGATGATTTGTGTGTATTAAGATGATCTGGGTTTAGCTCGAGAGAGTGAATCCTAATGCCAAATCCGCCCATCTAGCTCGAAAGAGTGGATGTATTAAGGTGTGGGTTGTCCTTCATTGTCGTGCTTGTTGATATTCAAAAGAAATCAACTGATTCGGGGTAGTTGTTCGAGAGAAAGCTATTTTCCTTATACCCTAGCCTACTCACTGATTTTCATCTGTTTACTAGTAGTTGCAATTACCCATATATTGAAATTTGCCTATAATTGATCATATCCCGAGAATCCATCTCCCTATTGTTGTTTCAAATTGTTTGTGACTGTTTGTAGTTGTTAATTACAACCAAAACCCCCCATTTGACATTCATGTCACCCCTTTAACTTGATTAATGTGTTTTTTGATAATTTATATTCCTATGACTGTTTAGACTATGTTCATACTTCTTAATTAAATTCTAAACAGGTACCGCTCCCTATGGGATTCAACCCCAACTCATTTAGTTGGGTTTTATATTGATTTACGATCGTTGACAATTAGAATTGGCTGAGGTGTGCTTGAAACGTTAAATAATTATGCATCATGCTATGTGATTTATCTGTACTGTTATTATGCATTTTTTGATGAATATTTAGCTTTATTTTAGGTGTTTATGCAGTTTGTTAGACCTTATATTCTCTCTTTATATCTCTTTATCTATGAAGCATTACTAGAGGTTTGTGCTATCGCAAGGATTGGAGATTGAGTTGTACGAGGATTGGAGCCTTTTTTTGATACCTTTGAGTGGATGGTGTTTCATGATGGCTTAGCTTGGCATTTTAATTCTCTATGGAGTTGATATGCCTGGGCGCTCCTTGTTGTGGGGTTATAAGTTAGTTGGTTACAGTGATTATTTTAGTTTTGAGGCCAATGTACTATGGTTCGAGGCCATTATCCAAGTCATAGGCAGACGTTTATGGTTTGACGCCATAATGTCCATCCTAAGACTGATGCTTTATGGTTCGAGGCCGTTACTCTTTTGGGATACTATCTCTTCGAATCGAGACTCAGTTGACTCTTATTGGACTTGGGATAAGGTACTTATCTTTGTAGTCTTAGCTATTTTGTGTACTTGTCAGGCTTATCGGTTCCGTTCGGGTTTTTATTGAAACTTGTGCACGAGTGTCCCTTCTGGGCTGATAGGGGTCCAATTAGTTTTACATTAGTAGTACTTAGATTTACTTTTAGTATACTCGTGAGCTTTATTTCTTTCCCGCTTTTTTTGTCTAGATTCTATCTCTGTCTCAGTCGGCTTTTGATGCCTACTGAGTACCTTGTTTTGTTACTTATGCTACAATTTGCATCTTATTCGTAATGCAGGTGTTAGTACTAGCTACCAGCGGTGATCATTCGTGCCATCTTTTGCAACTTGTGGATACGAGAGATGAGGGTGAGCATTTGGCATCCTTGACCAACCTATCTTCTTCTATATTTATATAACTAGTCTTTTGCCTTTGAGACGTCTTGTAGTGGTCCACTTTCTGGACTTTTATTTCTTCTTATATAGCTTTGTACTCGTGACTTCCAGGTTCCGGGAGGGTTTCTAGTATATATAGCTTTGGTTTGATCTTGTTTCTATAATTTCTTGATGTTAGTATTACACTATGTTTAATTTTACTCTTATATTTATTAATTTGGATTCTAGGTACAACTTGGATTACCTACTGGTGGCTTATAGTAGGTGCCATCATGACTCGAGGGATCAAGTCGTGACAAGTTGGTATCAAAGACCCAAGTTCACCAGTCTCACTTGTAATGAGAAAACATTTAGTAGAGGTCTATGAATCATTGTGGTGACTTTTGTATCCTATCTTTGGGAGGTTGTAGGGTGTCTTTAAGAATATTTGTCTTTTTGTATCATTGTTGTGCAGCGTGTGCGAATTGGTTTAATGGAATCTCACTTGTTTCACTCTTTTCACATGATACCTCGTATGCACCACACGACGGCTCGGGGTAGGGGTTGACCTCCCTTGCATAGTGGGGATGCATCTACACCCTCAGATATAGAGAGAGGGCTGGATCTTGGTGCGGACCCTCCAGCAGCTCAGGTTCCAGATCAGGTGGTGGAATTGGGACCCGCTCAGCCACCACTCTGACTAGCTATGGTGTAGGATCTTCAATTAGCTATTTCCCAACATTTGACAGTGCTTGGGGGCGTGCAGCAGGCCCCAACTGCTGCACATACACCTACCCCAACACCATTACTAGAACCTACACAAAAATCAGTTAAGTAAGATTAGCATGTACCAAAGGCACCCAGGGCTCAGGTACCACCTGAGGGGTTCCCAACCCGTAATTGCAGCCGGAGCTATGCCGCCAGAAGAGTATAAGATGCTTGGAGTGTTCCTGAGAGTATCACCTCCAAGGTTTTCTAGAGCCATGGGTAAGGATGCCCACGAGTTTTTGACTACTTGTTGGGAGACGCTGTATACATTGGGCTTTGTTGAGTCGAGACGAGCCGACTTTACTACATATAAGTTAGATAAGCCAGTCAGACAATGGTGGCGTACATTCATTAAGAACATGCCAGTTTTTCCCCCTCCGATCACCTTGTTCGAGTTTTCTAAGGCCTTCTTGGCTAGATTCATCCCTCGCAGTGTCAGAGATCGCCTCTGGGATAAGTTCTCTTGATTGGTACAGGGCTCCATGACTGTGTTATAGCACGAGGAAAGGTTTCATGAGCTCTCCCGTCATGCCACCAAGGTTCTACCTTCTAAGGAGGAGAGAGTTTGGTGTTTTATTCATGGGTTGAGGCTCAGCTTCGGAATGAGACTTAGTCCATGATCTACATGGGATTCTTTTTTCTGGATTTTGTTGATCATACTTGCATAATTGAATAGCTCCATTATGAGGCCCAAGGTTGCAGCAACAAGAGATCTCAAAACGAGGGTAGCCATAATGGGTCCCGTTCCAGGTAGAGGGTTTCCTATGATGAGCCTATGGTGCCGTATAAGCTGGCACAGTCTAATCAATCCTGAAAGTTCAGGCTCTAGAGAGTGACTTGTATAGTCAAAGTTAGGTTCTCTCTAGATACAGTCATGCATCCCAAGCTAGTGCTTCAAGCCAATATGGCCATTCTTCTAGGGGCAGGTCACCTTCGGGTTCCTTTGAGTGTGGGGAGCTTGATCATTTGTCCAAATATTTTTTCTCGTGTAGGCGGATTGCTTCATCTCCACAGGCATCCCCACAAGCTCTACTAGCAACATCAGCAGCATCTCCAGCTAGGTGTCGTTGTCAGGGTCAGAAACGTCATGTTGGATAAGGGGTAATCGGGGTGGTATTCGGGGAGGTAGGTAAGGTGGTTGGATTGATGTCCATTGTAAAAGCGGACAAGGTCATTTCTATGCAGCCCAAGTGAGGGCGGAGGCTAAGGCATCAGACGTTGTGATCACATGAATGGTTCTTTTATGTAGTGAGCCCGCCTCGACCTTATTTGACCCTGGTTCTACCTATTCTTATGTTTTTGTGTATTAAGACTTATATGGGTATGGGTTTTTATCCTATGGAAACACCATTGCGTGTATCGACCTCCGTGGGTGAGTCTTTAGTAGTAGATCAGCTGTTTTGATCTTGTTTAGTTACTATCCATGGGCGTGACTTCCAAGCAAAACTTATAAATATTGATTTTGATATGATTCTGGGAATGGATTGGTTATCTCCCTACCGTATGGTTTTAGAATGTTTTTGAGGACCGTTACCTTAGTCGTGCCTTGTATTCCCCTAGTGGTGTGGTAGGGCTCCATTAGTAGCACACCTTTTGAACTTATCTCTTTTATTCAAGCTTAGACGCCAATGGCTAGATGAAATTTGTCGTACTTGGCCTAATGGTGTGATATTAGTAGGGAGGTACCTCCTATGTATTCTGTTCGAGTTGTCCATGATTTTGTATATATGTTTCCTACCGACCTACCTGGCCTACCTAGGAGCATAATATTATCAAGCTTTAGCCGAATACTTGACCTATTTCTATCCCACCATATTAGATGGATTATGTAGACTCAAGGAGTTCAGTATTTATCTTCAGGATCTCTAAGGTAAGGGATTCATCATGCCTAATGTACCTCCTTGGGGCACTCCCGTTCTATTTGTGAAGAAAAAGTACAGTTTGATGAACATGTGCATTGATTATAGGCAGCTGAATAAGGTGATGGTAAAGAACCATTTCCCCATGCCTAGGATTGATGATCTGTTCAACCAACTTCAAGGAGCTGAAGTGTTCTCAAAGATAGATATGAGGTATGGCCTCATCAGTTTAGGATTAAGGTTGCAGATATCTGTAAGACCATATTTAGGAGTCAATATGGCCACTATGAGTTCCTAGTGATGTCTTTTAGGTTTAATAATGACCTTGTCGCCTTCATGGACTTTATGATAATATGTTCATGTTGTATCTTGATGTTTTTGTCATTGTGTTCATAGATGACTTCGTTGTATACTCGCGGAGCATCAGTGATTATGAGCAACATTTGAGGATTGTGCTCCAGACTTTGACAGATTAGTATCTTTATGCCAAGTTCTCAAAGTGCTATTTTTGGCTTGAGTCAGTATCATTTTTGGGGAACATGGTGTCCAAGAATGGCATCATGGTAGATTTGGTGAAGATTGAGGCTATTGGTGATTGGGATAGGCCCATTTAAGTTACTGAGGTTTAGAGCTTTATCGAACTACTAGGCTACTATATACGGTTTGTGGAGGGCTTCTCCACCATTGCAGCACCCCTGCCCTTATTAACTCGCCTTGATGTTCCTTTTGAGTGGTCTAAGGAGTGTGAGTTGAGCTTTCAAAAGCTAAATGAGTTGATGACTATTTCTCCTATATTGACTCTTCTAGTTGAGGGTGAAGGCTTCACGGTCTATTGTGACGCATCCGACATTGGTTTGGGTTATATATTGAGGCAATGACGCAATGCTATTTCTTATTTGTCAAGGCTGCTTAGGTTAGTTGAGCGCAACTACCCCACCCATGACTTAGAGTTGGCCACGCTAGTTTTGCCCTTAAGATTTTGAGGCACTACCTGTATGGGGTTTGTTGGGAGATCTACACTAATCACAGGAGTTTTCAATACATCACGAGCAAGAGAAACATTAACTCGGGGAAGCATCGCTGTATTGAGATTGTAATGGACTATGACCTATCCATTCTCTACCATCCGTGTAAGGCAAGTGTAGTAGCAGATGCCTTCACTCAAAATACAATGAGTTTGGGTAGTCTAGTCTTCCTATCTATGAAGGAGTAACCTTTAGCTTTGGACATTCAATCCTTAGCTAATTAGATGGTTCGATTGGATGTTTCAGATTCTAGGTATGTGATAGCCTTTGTGGGAGTTCAGTCCTCCCTATTTAATCAGATCCGTAGCCTTCAGTTTTAGGAGGAGGCCTTGTTGGAACTTTGAGATTGGGTTTTTAGAGGGTGATTCCAGTCAAGTTACCATTGATTCAGACGAGGCTTTGAGGTTTTCATGATTTATCTGTGTTATGAGAGTGGGGATTGTTTCAATTAATACTTCGTAAGGCCGATGATTCTAGATACTCTATCCATCCAGGAACCATAAAGATGTATCATGACTTGAGGCAGTATTACTGGTAAGGTGGTATGAGGAGAAATATTGCAAACTATGTGTCTCATTTCCTGAGTTGCCAGCAAGTGAAGGCCGAGCATTTGAGACCTGACAGTGAGTCTTAGAGATTATGAATTCTTGAGTGGAAGTGGGATCGCATCACTATAGAATTTTTGGTAGGTCTGACTCGGACTTCTAGAGGTGCTGATAGCATTTGGGTCATTGTTGATTAATTGACAAAGTCAACGCACTTTCTCCCTGTAAAGTCTTCATTCAGCGTAGAGAGGTTAGCCCGTATCTACATTTGTGAGGTGGTCCATCTTCATGGTGTTCCGATCTTCATTATATCTTATTGGGTGTCTCTATTTACTTCTATCTTCTTGAGGACTTTTCAGGATTAGTTGGGCACTCACGTTGACGTTAGCAAAACATTTCAGCCGTAGACTAATCGTTGGTTAAAGTGTACTGTCAATGTCATTGAGGACATGTAGCGGGCTTGTGTCTTAGATATGGAGGTCAATGGGACTAGTTCTTGGCTTTGCAGAGTTTGCATACAATATCTACCATTCTAGCATTTAGACGGCCCCATTTGAGGAAATATATGGTAGGCATTGTTACTCTCATGTCAGTTGGTTTGAGTCTACCGAGCCAAAACCTCGTAGTAGAGACTTGATTCAGGAGGCTTCAGAGCAGGTCAGGATGATTCAGGACAGACTTTGAACAGCTTAGAGTAAGAACATGAGTTCTTCTGTTCTTAGGAGGGGACACTTGAAATTCTATATTGGTGATAAGCGTTTCTCCATGTGTCACCCATAAAGGGTATGATGAGATTTAGGAGGTGGGGCAAGCTTAGCCCCATGTATATTGGGCCTTTTGAGATACTTTTGGAAGTGGGAGAGGTTGCATATGAGTTAGCTTTACCTTTGATGTTCTCAGGTGTTCACCTAGTTTTTCATGTTTCGATGTTGCACCGGTATGTTCATGATGAGTCTCAGGTACTTAAGTAGGATGCAGTAGATTTGGATTATCACTTGACCTTTTTGAAGGAGCATGTGACACCCAGTATTCAAAAAAGGCCAAATAGCAGTTTTCCAGAAGTTGTAGGTGCCAACCCACGCCGGCCACCCATAGCCTGTAGAAGGGACCACAGACCGTAGGTGTGGTCCGTGGATGTCCTGCCTGGAAGTGGTCTGAGGGCCTACAACCACGACCTTTTGTTGGTCAGACCACAGTCCGTGGTTGGGGTCCGTGGTCCAAGGCCTCAAGTTTAACTTTTCTGACACCAGACGATGGTCCACCAGGATGGGCCATGGGTCAGTCCACTGTCCGTCGACTGGGGTCCGTGGTTGGTAGGTCGGCAGTTAAGTTCAAGGGTAGTTTGGTATTTTCCTAATTAATTAAATCCTATACTATATCGTTTTAACCTTCATTAAGACCACTATATAAGTGTTTTTAACCCCAAAATTGGCCCATTCAAGTCATTCTTCCAAAATCACAAAAGAAGATCAATTCTCCTCTCAAAAATATTTCTCTCTCTAGAAACTTGAAGAAGAAGAAGGATTCAACCTAGGATTTCAAGTTAACTATCAATTCCTCCATTAAAGATTAGTTGTCACGACCCAGGGGTACACCCTAGATGTAAAATGGCGTACTAGACCCCAAAAGGCCTAACACAAGCCACTTAGCATATCATAACATAAAGTAAAATAAAAATGATTCGGAAATTTTAAAACATTTTTCATAACAATCGAAGTCTCATAAAAGCAAGCAGAAGTCTATAACACTTTGTCTCAAACTATCTAAAACAACTTGAATAAACTTTGGGACGCATCCCATGCAATAATCTCAAACATAAAAACAAGACATAAAGGAAAGGTGATCAATCCTCGATGCTATGAGGACTCACCAAATCTTCAATCCTTTGCACTTCTAGAAACCTTGTCTCAAGAATGGAACTCAAAGTCGCCGGACCCTACATTTGATAAGAATGCAGGCAAGAGTATGCATTAGTACAGAATGTACTAAATATGTTAGCTAGCATGACATCATAAGAGCATAACACAAGGGTTAGCCAACATAAAAATAAGTCATAAGCATAAGAGACAATAACATAATCATAAGCATAATTTCTAACATAGACATAATATGAGCATAAGTCAACGTAAGGCATAATTCAATAACATAGGAAATATTACATATTCATAAGCATAGTCCATACTCAAATGGTCTTAACATAGGAGAAACTTCATAAGTAACCTTCAAGTTATACTTGTGCAATGCATAAATGAGACCCCATAATCCAACCTAGGCTAAGTACCACTTTTAGGCCATCATACCTCTTTATCATATTTGATCTCATCCTTTAGCTTACTTCTCATAGAAAAGGGAATCTCTCACCTTTAGTCAATCATATCATGGAAGGCAACTATAGCAACAATCCATCACACATACTTCATATAAGAGAAACACTTCTTAGGTAACCTTTAGTCATACTTGGGCAATGCCTGAATAAGACTCCAAAAACTCATCCACACTAAGTACTCCTTTAGGTCATCATACTCATTAGTTAGGGACTAGTTCCTCTCTTTACACTTTAGAACACTATGAGGTACTTCTCAAGAACATCTTAGTTCATTACTAGGTTGAACCCTATGAGATACTTCTTTAAGCATGTCTAAGCTCATTATTGCTTTTGAACACTTGGAGATACTTTTTTAAGCATGTATTAGTTCATTGGATATGGATATTGCTACTAAAAACCCTAACTCCACTAGGTGAAGGCTTCCATCTCATGAGACCTAACTTTTGGAAAACCCGGACTCTACTATGTGAGAGTTCCCCCTTTAACCTAGATAATCCTCACATCAACTAGGTGTGGTTCTCCTCTATACTTGGAGCCCGAACCCTACCTTGTGTGACTCTCCCTCTCATTGTGAATATCCATTTGGGGCCAAGCATACACCCTTTAGATTCATTATTAAGCCTTGCTTAACATTCATGTCTCATGGAAAAATGTCCTTGACAATCAATCCATGTTCAAGTGATTCTATCACTTTATACATTCAAGCATTCATAAGGTAGGTTAGGTGAGTATAGGCCTTTCACTACAATTCTACCTATTAGACTTCTATTCTCATATAGACTTTACTCTCAAAGCCTTAACATACATAATTCATCACATTGACTTTACTCTCAAAACCCTAGTGATCAACATTCATGACTACAAGCCTTACTGTCAAATCTTTACTTCTTACAATCATCATACATATCTAGATCATAAGACATTCAAGTCACAAGCATCATCTTTAAGCAATTCTAGTCATAATTCATCATAAAGGTTCAATCTCAACCTTAACTAGTCATGATACATCATATATACTTTATTATAATTCAATTTATATTTACATACTTCTATTGTTGAACAATTACTATACATGACAACAATTCTAGAAGATCACATATGAATCCTCAATTTCACTTCACAAGACATAAACCCATATTCTTCAATTTCATCAATTAG
This sequence comes from Solanum etuberosum, assembly GCA_029582245.1. Taxonomy (NCBI): domain Eukaryota; kingdom Viridiplantae; phylum Streptophyta; class Magnoliopsida; order Solanales; family Solanaceae; genus Solanum; species Solanum etuberosum. The sequence goes on along the minus strand of JAJONR010001937.1, from coordinate 18,747 downwards.
ACTAAGGTTAACCATGGAAAACATGTAATATCATCATAGTATCTTAATTCAATACTAAATCAATCATAAACAAGTACTATTCACTCAATTGGAATCATAGTCAACTTAACCCACAATTTTGAAAGGAACCCTAACTTGAATTGGGGATTTCATCTTCACAATTGGGGAAAATATAGGGGGCTCCATGAATGGAATAATCCATGTATTAATAAGATAAAATACCTTGGATACAAATCCTTACAAAGCTTGCAACAATGAATTCTTGTTCTTGACCTAGGCTTCAATCTCTATCTTCTTCTTCAAGTTTTAGAGAGAGAAATAATTGAGAGGAGAGCTTTTGGAATTGATTTGGGTCTTGGGAAATAATGACTTGAATGGGGTGGTTAAAGAGTTCAAATAGCTTATATAGGTTTACTAAGTCCATACAAAACAACCTCACTTAATAGCCACCTAACTAAGAATTTCCTAAAAAACCCCTCACTAGGGAGCCATGTGCATGGCTTCACGGCAGGCTCCAGGAGCCGTGGTCCCTTCCACGAGTCGTGGTCCTGCCCGTGGTCCTTGGGCAGTGGCTAGGGCCATGGTTTCTTGGTCTCCAGGCAGTGAAGGCATTTCCATGGCCACTTCCACGAGCTGTTTGGGCCTTCACGAGCCGTGAAGTGGCTCGTGTGGAGATGGCCAACTAGGGCAGCCTTAAGGGGCACACTGCCTCCCCTCCACGGGTGGCACCACGATTTGTGGTGGCCATTATGAGCCGTCTAGGCTCTCGTGGTACAAGGCAATGTCATGGCAAGCTTGGGGCAGCCTTGGCTCTTGCCTTTACCCTTGCCTCCTTGCCTTGGCTCATTCCCTCTAGTCAAGACTCGTAGCCTTCAAATTTCGCCTTAGATGGTCTACTAAACTACGGGGTGTTACATTAGCATTTGGCTTTGAGGTATGATAGTTTTCATCCATGAATTCCTTCCATTCTTGGAGTTCCCAAATTTCTCTATTTCAAAGTTAGAATTCCCCAAATTTAGTTAGGGTTGTCTTCAATTGTCATGGGTTATTTTCATTATTGTTTTAAATGATTGAATTATGAACTCTTATGTGTGAATTGATGAAATACTATGATTTTTATGATGATTTCCCCATGAACCCATGTAATCCCCATGTTTTCAAGTTATGAATAATATGATGTGGAATTTTGATCTTAAAGGAAGAGTTTTATGAAATTAAGAATGTATTGCTAGATTTACATGAATTTATGACGAAATCCATATTTAACCGATTTTTATAAATGTTGATGATTGAAAGTTAGTTTTGAACCTCAAGAGGTGAATTATGGACTTATGCATTTTCTTATCAAATCTATGCAAATGTTTTACGGAGTCTTTTAGAATAAAGTATCAACGATGATGAACATGATGTGTTATTGAAAGGATTTTCTCATATACACATAAGAGCTAGATGTGAAAGGTTTTCTCACATAAAAAGGATTCTAAGGTTGTAAGGATTTCTCACCTTATTGAATAAAAGATAAGGAGCTATCCTAATGAAATTATCTTGGATTGGTTTTCCAAGGATACCTTTCCATGGATAATGAATTAGCTTGGATTTGCAAGATGATGTGACTTTACATGGATAATATGAACAAGAAGAATTGACTACTCCGTGGGATTTATTCTTAGCATCGAGAGAATATTGACATGGAAGCTCTTCCGTTAGTAGAGGTCGGGTTTCTAAAAGCAATATCCTTATCCCTTATCTATGTCCCCCCATAGTATGATTATCTAGATAGACATTAGCTAGTGGTCCAGTTTAGCTCAAATTTATGGTCCTTACCTTGGAAAGTAGGACAACCATTTTCGGTGTAGGAGACACCAGAGGATCTTCTTATAGCTCACATGGTCTCTATGTCAGTTAAGGCTAATCCCCTTCATTAATAATGAAATAAGGTTACTTCAAAAAGTATCTCATATGTGTTCAAAGGCTTTAATGATGATTAGATTGCATTGAACATGATTTTATGACTTATGTTTTCTAACTCTCTTATATCATGTTTTCGCTTGGTCAATTGCATGTCATGAAATAAAATGTCCTTTTTAGCATGATTTAAATGTTTTATGGATGACTATCATACTTGGTACATTGTTTTGTAATAACACATATTCTTTCCTACATTTTCCCAAAATGTAGGGTCCGACAGTCAGGTTTCCCTGTTTCGTGGCTAGTTGTTGAGTTCAAAATTTCCGAGCTTTGGTGAGTCCTCATGCTTTGAGGATGGATTTTTATTGTTTCACTTTCTTTCATGTATTTCACTTTTGGAAATGATGTATGGGCTAGACTCAATTTCATTCTATTGTATTAGATGGCTATGATGAGACAAGTGTTTTAGACTTCCACTTTTCTTTTATAAAAACTACTGGACTTCAACTATTGTTTTACCCTTATTGTTCTATTTATTATGTTATGAAAGCTAAGTGGCTTGTATGGGGTCCTTCAGGGTTCTATACGCCATGTTACATCTAGGGGGTACCCAGGGTCGTGAAAAACTTGGTAATCAGAGCACAAGGTTTAGAATGGTACTAGAATGTCTCATAAGCCACGTCTAGTAGAGTTTTGTTCATAAGTGTGAAGCGCGCCACATTTATGACTGAGAGGCTACAAGATGATTAGGAAACTCCACTTCTTTCATTACTCTAAAGTCGGGCGATAGAGTTTAACTCTATAAGTTCTTTCACCTAATCCTTATCCGATGCTCTACAGGACATGGCTACTCGAAGAGCTTATGCTAGAAGGAATGTGAGGGAGAACAAGGAACAAAAAGCTCCTCCCCAAGATCCTTAAGTTTCGGTCGATCCTTTGGCAGAGCAAGTTACTAATGCGAAGTTTAGGGCTACTTTTCAAGTGTTGGCTCAAGCCGTGACGACCCAAGACAATAGGGAGGTTGTGGTTCCCATGAACCCAAATATGGGCATGACGGCTTCTAGAGTGTGGGACTTCACTAGGATGAATCCTCTGGAGTTTCATGGTTCTTAAGTTGAGGAAGAGCCGCAAGAGTTCATTGATGAGGTCTATAAGGTTTTGATTATCATGGGAGCTACACTAGTGGAAAAGGCGGAGTTGACCACTTATCAACTAAAAGGTGTGGCTCAAATATGGTATAACAAATGGAAGTAAGGGAGACCGGAAGATGCGGGTCCTTTTGATTGCGAGAAGTTTAAAGCCGGTTTTCTTGATAGGTTCTGTCCCCTTGAGATGAGGGAAACCAAGGTGCTTGAGTTTTTTAACTTTAGACAAGGATGTATGAGTGTAAGGGAATACGCTCTAAAGTTCACTCAATTGTCTAAATATGCTCCATCAATGGTTGCCTATTAAAGTGCAAGGATCAGTAATTTCATTTCGGGTGTGTCCGAAATGATGGTTAAAGAGTGCCGCACCGCCATGCTCATAAATGACATGGATATCTCTCATCTCATGGTCCATGCACAACAAATTGAGAAGGAGAAACTGAAGGAAAAGTCTAGAGAGGTAAAAAGGGCTAAGACCGGTGATGGTAATTTCTCACATGCAAGGTCCGATGGACATGGTCGTCCTAGATTTCGATGAAGGTTTTCCGGTCAAGCTTCCTCCAATACTCCTCCTAAGTTCAACAAAGATAAGGTGTCTAACCCTAAGCCTCAACAAGGTAATGGTAGTGGATCTTCATTGCCTAGGTCTACTTGTACTAAGTGTGTATGGAAGCACGAGGAAAAGTGCCTAGCCGACATGGATGGTTGCTTTAGTTGTGGTAAGAGTTGTCACAAAATGAGAGATTTCCTAATGCTTATGGCTAATAGAAGAGAGGGCAACCAAGCTCCTACTAGTGGTTCGGGTCCTAATGCTCCTAAGCAAAACTGATTCTATGCACTTCAGACTCGTGGTGAACAAAAGGGTTCTCCTGATGTGGTTACCGGTATGTTGAAAGTTTTTCAACTTGATGTTTATGCTTTACTTGATCTCGGTGCTACCTTGTCTTTTGTGACGCCATATGTGGCTATGAGGTTTGATATTCTTCCGTATGCGTTGATAGATCCTTTTTCCATCTCTACTCATGTTGGTGATTACATAGTGGCTAAGAGGGTCTATAGAAAGTGTCCCATAGAGTTACTCTTGTTGACATGGTAGAGCTTGATATGCTACATTTTGATGGTATCTTGGGTATGGATTGGCTGCACCCATCTTATGCTTTTATTGATTGTAGAACTCGTGTAGTCAATTTTCAATTTCCGAATAAGCCTGTCCTAGAGTGGAAAGGGGGAAATTCTATGCCTAAGGGTCATTTTGTCTCTTATCTTAAAGTTATAAAGATGATTTCTAAAGGGTTCATTTACAATCTAGTTAGGGTTATGGATGTAGATTCTGAAACCCCTACTCTTGAGTCGGTCCCCGTTGTCAATGTCTTTCCAGAAGTGTTCCCAGATGACTTACCTGGTATTCCTCCCAAGATGGAAATAGACTTCGGTACTGACCTTATCCCAGATACGCAACCTATTTCTATTCCTCCTTACCGAATGGCTCCCCCAGAACTTAAGGAGTTGAAAGAACAATTGAATGATTTGTTTGATAAGCGTTTCATCCGACCGAATATCTCTCCATGGAGTGCTCCAGTTTTGTTTTTTAAGAAGAAAGATGGTTCTCTTCATATGTTTATTGACTATCGTCATTTCAACAAGGTGACCATTCAGAATAAGTATCCTCTTCCAAGGATAGATGATTTATTTGATCAACTTCAAAGAGCAAGTTATTTCTCTAAGATTGACTTTCAGTTGGGTTATTACCAATTAAGAGTGGAAGATGATGACATTTCAAAGATGACTTTTCGAACTCGGTATGGTCATTATGAGTTTTTTGTAATGTCGTTTGGGTTGACTAATTCTCCGGTGGTGTTTATGGATTTGATGAATAGGGTGTTTAGACAATATCTTGATATATTTTTTATTGTCTTCATTGATGATATATTGATCTACACAAGAAGTGAGAATGAGCATATATATCATTTGAGGATCGTATTGCAAATTCTTAAGGAACAACAACTCTTTGCAAAGTGTAGCAATGTGAATTGTGGTTAAGGTCCACTTTCCTTGGTCATATTATTTCAAGTAAGGGTATTGAGGTAGATCCTAAGAAGACAGATGTGGTCAAGAGTTGGCCTAGACCTCTAACACCTTCGGATATTAGAAGTTTCTTGGGTTTGGCCGGTTATTATAAAAGGTTTTGAGGGATTCTCTTCAATTTCCTCTCCTTTGACAACTTTGACTCAAAAGAAGGCTAAGTTCATATGGTCCAAATTATGTGAAAATAGTTTTCAAAAGTCGAAAGATAGACTTACTTCCGCTCCGGTGTTGACCTTACCGGAAGGGACAGATGGTTTTGTGGTTTATTGTGATGCCTTAAGAATTTGGTTAGGATGTGTGCTTATGCAAAATGGGAAAGTTATTGCCTATGCCTCAAGGCAACTTAAGGTTCATGAGAAGAATTATCGTACCCATGACCTCGAACTAGAGGCGGTTGTTTTTCCCTTAAAGATATGGATGCATTATTTGTATGGAGTTCATTTAGATGTGTTTACTGACCCCAAGAGTTTGCAATATGTGTCTAATCAGAAAGATCTAAATCTTCGCCAAAGAAGGTAACTTGAGTTATTGAAAGATTATGATATGAGTGTTCTCTATCACCCCGAAAAGACAAATGTGGTGGCGGATGCTCTTAGTCGGTTATTTATGGATAGTGTTGCACATATTGAAGCAGAAAAGCAAGAGTTGGTTCGAGAATTTCATAGATTGGCCGGATTAGGTGTCCAGTTAGTGGTCTCCACCAAGGGTGGTGTTATAGTTCACAATGGTTCCGAATTATTTTTTGTAGCGGATGTGAAATCCAAGGTAGGTCTTCATCCATTTTTGTAGAATTGAAAAAAGCGGTGCATAAGAAATCATTTGAGGCTTTCTCCCAAAGGGGAGATGGTATTCTTAGATATCATGGAAGTTTATGTAATCCGAATGTTGATGACGTGAGGGAACATATCTTGTCAAAAGCCCATAGTTCATGGTATTCAATTTACCCGGGAGCGACCAAAATGTAACGTGATTTACGGAAGGCCTATTGGTTGAATGGGATGAAGAAGGATATTGCGGGATTTGTGGCTAAATGTCCAAATTTCCGACAAGTGAAGGTTGAGCATTAGAAATTGAGATGTTTATCCCAAGACATTAGCATTCCTACTTGGAAGTGGGAAGATTTAAATATGGACTTTATTGTTGGTTTGCCTCGCACCTGTCGACAACATGACTAGATTTGGGTAATAGTAGATCGGAAGACGAAATCGGCCCATTTCATTCCCGTCAAGGTTTCTTATTCGGTGGATTACTATGCCAAGATGTACTTGAGAGAAATGGTAAAGTTGCATGGAGTGCCTTTGTCCATCATTTCCGATCATGGTACCCAATTCACATCTAAGTTTTGGATGTCATTCCAAAAGGGTCTTGGTACTCTTCTTAAGCTTAGTACGACCTTTCATCCCCAACCTATAGGCAAGCAGAGCCTACTATCCAGAATTCGGAAGACATGTTAAGAGCTTATGTGATTGATTTTAAGTGTAATTGGGATGATTGTTTGCCATTGATTGAGTTTGCCTATAATAATAGCTATCATTCGAGTATTGATATGGCTCCATTTGAGGCTCTTTATGGCAGAAGGTGTAGATCTCCTATAAGTTGGTTTGAGGTGGGTTAAGTTGCCCTCATATGTCCCGAATTGGTACATGAGGCCATAGAGAAAGTTCAACTTATAAGAGAAAGGTTGAAAATGACTCAATGTCGGCAAAAGTCATATGCCATAGGAAAAGAAGGGATCTACAGTTTGACGATGATAATTGGGTTTACTCAAAAATCTCACCCATGAAGGGTGTAATGAGGTTTGGTAAGAAAGGGAAGCTTAGTGTCCTATATGTAGGCTCATATCAGATTTTGAGACGTGTTGGTAAGGTTTTCTTATGAGCTAGATTTTTCAAATGAGTTGGCATCAGGGCATCCAGTTTTACATGTCTCTATGCTTAAGAAGTGTGTTGGAGATCTGACATCCTTAGTTTCATTAGAAAGTTTGGGAGTTAAGGAGAATCTTTCTTATGAGGATGCTTCGGTTGAGATTTTAGACCGAAAAGTCAAGAAGTTGAGAAATAAAGAAATAGCTTCTATGAAGGTGTTGTGGAGGAATAAGTTAGTTTAGGGTGCGACTTGGGAGGCCGAGGCCAATATGATGTCCCTATATCCTCATCTCTTTCCTTCTACTCCTACTCTATCTTGAAGTAATGAGTTCCTCTTGGTTTGTCCTTTGTTTTGGAGTCATGTGTTTTATGTGTTTTTTCATGATTTCCTTATGTTATGCATGTTCATGAAAAACTTATGCTTTGGAAGAAAATGATTTACACGATTGATTTTCCTCATGTTGTTGTGCATTGAGTATGAGTTGCCTATAGACTTCATGAGATGAATTGATGAACATGCTTTAGCTATGCTTTTTGAGAACGAATTGCATATGGGCTCCATGAGATTGTGTTGAGCATGCTTGTAGCTTGGAGAAATTAGTTCCTCCTTGAACATGAGTAATTTTGAAGTTTCATGCATATTGGGTTGTGAGATGTAGTTCCTACTTCCTTATGATGCATTGAGTATGTTTTGCTTGGAGTTGATGTTTCCTCCTTGATTTATCCATTGCATGCATGATGGGCTGTTAAACTTAGTTTCACCCCCCTTATGATGTTTTGAGAACGTCCTAGCTTTTAGTCGATAGTTCCTCATTGGTTATATGCATTTATATGAAGTTGTATTGTAGGTTGGGTTGTTAGTTCCTCTCCTAATCTTTTAGTACCAACTTGAATCTCATTCGAGGACGAATGATCCCAAGAGGGAGATATTGTAACACCCCATATTCAAAAAAGGCCAAATAGCAGTTTTCCAGAAGTTGCAGGTGCCAACCCATGCCGGCCACCCACGGCCCGTGGAAGGGATCATAGACCGTAGGTGTGGTCCATGGATGACCTTCCTGGAAGTGGTCTGAGCGCCCAGAACCACGGCCTGACCAACGTACCATTTGTCAGACCACGGCCCGTGGTTGGGGTCTGTGGTCCAAGGCCTCAAGTTCCACTTTTCTGACACCAGACGATGGTCCACCAGGACGGGCCGTGGATCAGTCCACGGTCCGTCGACTGGGGTCTGTGGTTGGTAGGTTGGCAGTTAAGTTCAGGAGTAGTTGTGTCTTTTCCTAATTAATTAACTCATATACTATGTCGTTTTACCCTTCATTAAAACCCCTATATAAGTGTTTTTAACCCCCAAATTAGACAATTCAAGTCAATCTTCCAAAATCACAAAAGAAGATCAATTATCCTCTCCAAAATATTTCTCTCCTGAAACTTGAAGAAAAAGAAGGATCCAACCTAGGGTTTCAAGTCAACTCTCAATTACTCCATTGAAGATTAGCATTTGGCTTTCAGGTATGATAGTTTTTATCTATGAATTCCTTCCATTCATGGAGTTTCTAAATTCCTCTATTTCAATTGTCATGGGTTCTTTTCAATATTATTTTAAATAATTGAATTATGATCTCTTATACATGAATTGATGAAATACTATAATTTTTATGATGATTTCCCTATGAACCCATGTACTCCCCATGTTTTCAAGTGATGAATCATATGATGTGGGATTTTGATCTTAAATGAAGAGTTTTATGAAATTAAGCATGTATTTCTAGCTTTACATGAATTTATGATGAAATCCATATCTAACCTATGTTTTCTAAATGTTGATGATTGAAAGTGGGTTTTGAACCTCAAGAGGTGAATTATGGATTTAAGCATTTTCTTATGAAATCTATGCAATTTTTTTAAGGATTCTTTGAGAGTATAGTATCAATGATGATGAAGAACATGATGTGTTATTTAAAGGATTTTCTCATATACACATAAGCGATAGATGCGAAAGGTTTTCTCACATAAAAAAGATTCTAAGGTTGAAAGGATTTCTTATCTAATTGAATCAAAAATATGGAGCCATCCTAGTGAAACTAGCTTGGATTGGTTATCCAAGGATACCTTTCCATGGATGACCACTTAGCTTGGATTGCCAAGATAATGTGCCTTTCAATGGATAGTAAGAACAAGAAGAATTGACTACTCTGTGGGATTTATGCTTAGCACCGAGAGGATATTGAGATGCAAGCTCTCCCGATAGTAGAGACCGGGTTTCTAGAAACAATCTCCTTATGCCTTACCTATGTGGCCCCACAGTATGATTGTGTAGATAGACGTTAGCTAGTGGATCCACTTTAGCTCAGATTTATGGTCCTTACCTTGGAAAGTAGGTCAACCCTTTTAGGTGTGGGAGACACCGGGGGATTATGTTATAGCTCACATGGTCTATATGTCGGTTAAGGATAATCCATCACATTAATAATGAACTAAGGTTACTTCAAGAAGTATCTCATATGTGTTCAAAGGATTTACAGATGATTAGCTTGCATTGACCATTATTTTATGACTTATGTTTCATAACTTTCTTATATCATGTTTTAGCTTGGTCAATTGCATTCAAGAATTGAAATGTCCTTTTTAGCATGATTTATATGTTTTATGCATGGATATCTTACTTGGTACATTGTTTTGTACTAATGCATACTCTTGCCTACATTTTCCCAAATGTAGGGTCCGACAATCAGGTTTCCCAATTTCCTGGCTAGTGGTTGAGTTCGAGATTTCTGAGCTTTGGTGAGTCCTCATGCTTCGAGGATGAAGTTTTATTGTTTCACTTTCTTTCAAGTATTTCTCTTTTGGACATGATGTGTGGGCTAGGCCCAATTTTATTTTATTGTATTAGATGGCTATGATGAGACAAGTGTTTTAGATTTCTACTTTTCTATTATAAAAACTATTAGACTTGGACTATTGTTTTACTCTTATTGTTCTATTTCTTATGTTTTGAAATCTAAGTGCCTTGTATGGGGTCCTTCGGGGTTCTTTACGACATGTTACATTCAGGGGGTACCCTTGGGTCGTGACTGAGCCAGTTTCCATTTTTGCCAGATATGGATGGTGATTGCATTCGAGAGCCATTCTTGTGGTTAAATTCCATTGTAGGCATCGTCAAGTGGAGGAGGCTACCTAGAAAATCGATCATGATATGCAAGAGCAGTTTCCTGGCTTGTTTTCCCCATCAGGTACTTCTTGAATCTTACTTTTGCGGATGTATGTCCTTTTTAGTAGTGGATGTTGTAATGAATTACGAGAAAGTTTTTGTTTATTCCTCTTGTTCGTAGTTTAGAGCTTTCCTGTGGCGACCCTAAGTCATTTATAACTTGTTGGGACAGACATTTTGATAACCTGGTCGTTCATTTGACTTTTATGTGAGTTTTAGTATTTTGGAGCTTTTGAATCCTAAATGGTAATTTTTTATCAAAAGTTCAAGAAGATGACCTACAATCAAATTTTGCCGATTACACTAGCTCTGGAAGGGTAATTTTAGGCTAGTATCATTGTTGGCATGACTCCTGAGGTTTTCAACGCTTGTCTCTGTGATTAGGAAATTTAAGTTGCTAGTTAAGGTCTATGCTAGGCTTTAGTCAATATTCTAAGTAAATGAGCTCGAATGAGAATTATGTCACTGCGGTTAGCTCCAGAAAATTTCATTTGGTCTAGAATGACCCTTCCTTTGAATCTCGAGGTTTCTAGGCTAATTTTGAGCCCCTTTGTAGATTTTAGCTTAGTTTGGGTATGGGAACAACTTTTTGCTGAGATGACCTTGTATGAGAATTTTGATTGCTCTGTTGTGTCAGGAATATCAAATTTGGTAGGGTTGCATATCTCATTTCCATGTACAGGTTTCCAAACGAATTTGGAACACCCCATCAGAGATTTCCAACTTGCCAAAACTAGCTGATATGCAATAGCTGATGCAGGGATCAGTTACTCTCCCGTTCGCGGGCAACTTAGCCGCAATCGTGAAGGCCTAGACTTTTGTGCTTCGTGATCGTGAGGCCTGGCCTCCGCGATCGCGATAGTTAGAATTCTAGTGTGCCGTGATCGCAACCTTTCTTCCCCGCACTCGCGATTAGTTAGTTCGTCTTAAAGACTAGACGTGACTAGCTTTAGATAGTGAAGTTCTATAGGTTATTTCTCTCTTGTTTTAAGTCGGATTTGGGTGATTCGATGTTCCAAACATATGGAAATACTAAGGCTTTGTTGTGGTGTGTTCAAGAAGTGTTGGGAAATCTCTATTCGAGGTGAATTCTCATTTTTAGCTTATTTCCCTATTTCTTTAATTTATTATTTATTGTTAACTGTTGCATGTGCTGCATATGCGGTTTCCGAGCCGCAAAATTGGTTTTGATTTTTGAACACAAGTTCAGGGCATAGTTTATCCCCTCTTAAAGAAGTCAATTCTTATCATAACCCAGGAGTACACGCTAGATGTAACATGGCGTACAAGACCCGGAAGGAGCTCATACAAGCCACTTAGATTTCATAACATAAGATAATAGAAATGATGTGGAAATTTAAAACATTTTCCATACAATAAAAGTCTTTTCATAAAATGAGCGGAAATATATTACACATTGTCTCAAACAATCTAAAACATGAACATCTCTGGGACGCAGCCCATACAGATGTTTTAAACATATAAGAAAGACATAAGAACATGGTGGCTATCTCCTCGAACACTATGAGGATTCACCAAATCTTCAATCATTGCTTCTACTAAGATCCTAGCCATGGGGATGGAAGTCAGTATCACCGGACCATACATTTGATAAGAGTGTAGGAAAGAGTATGCGTTAGTACAAAATGTACTAAATATGATAGCTAGCATAAATCATCAAAATAGGCATAACATAAGCATTATTCAACATAAGACATAAGCTAAAAGCATAAGAGGTAACTATATAGTCATAGGCATAATCAATGCACATAAGTCACCATGACATATCAACATAGGAGGAGCACTTCTTGAAGCAACCTCCACTTTATGCTTCACTAATCTCACTCCTCAAAGTAGACCACCTTGGGCCATCCTTCAAGCTCATCATCTTTCTTTATCATCATTATCTTATCTTTCTTGAACACGGGAAAGTCACCTCTAGTCATACATATCAAGGAAGGCAACTCTAGCAACAATCCAAGCTAATCATACATCATACAAGCATATCCCATATCAAAAGGTACTTATTATACTTCCTTGAAGTAACCTTGATTCATCATAAACATGCTACTTTGATTAGGGACTAGTCCCTCTTATTTACTTGATATTACTCATGGAAACGTACTTCTTTACTAGTCCAAGACAAAACATTAATCATGAATGGTTACGATTTACAAATTAAAGGATATCCAGGAAAAGCACCACATTATGCTAGACAAGCTATCATGGAAGACATATTCTCATACAAGTCCAAGCTACTCAAGGAAGGGTACTATTGCTCAATCCAAGCTACCAATGAAATGGTTTGGCCTCACCAAGTCATGCTACCATGCAAGCATTCTATTATGCTAGTTCAAGCTAACCTTACGAAGGGTACGATTTCTCAATCCAAGGCTATCCATGAGATCAACTACTCAAGCTACCATGCATGGTCTTGTCTTACTAAGTCAAGCTATTCATGAAGGGATCTCTCATCACAACTTCAAGCTATCATAGTCAACATGATTTGATTCAATATAGGTGAGCAAACCTTTCAACCTAGAATTATCCTATGTGAGAAAACCTTTAACCTTATGCATTCATACATTCATAATCTAGACCATGTCGGTAAAGTCCTTCCGCAAAATTCTATGTACAATTCAACATTCATATTATAAGCTTTACTATAAAAGCCTCAATAATCATAGTTCATCATGCAAGTATTTCTCTAAAATCCCTAATTATCATAAGTCATCATTCATGCCTAGCTCTCAAGACAAGTCTAATCATAATCTCTCATATATGCTTTACTATTAAGCAATTCTTATCCTAATTCATCACATAGCCCCAATCTCATTCACTACTAATCATGATTCATCATATATACTTTAATCTCAATCATTTCATGTCTATAGGCTTTGCTCTCAAACAATCTACAATGCATATCATCAATCTTAGAAGATTACATCTAAATTCTCAATTTCTCATTTCATGGCTTAAGACCCATTTACATCAATTTTATATTTCTAGGCATGGGTACATTTAATTTCATCCTAAGAACATGGTTTACTAACAATTCAATCATAAACAATCATTATCCACTCAATTGGATCAATATTCATCATAACCCACGACATTAGAAGAAACCCTAACTAAAATTGGGGAATTCTTCATTATATTGGTGGAATTCTAGGGGACTCCATGGATGGAAGAGATCCATTGATGAAAATCCATCATACCTTGATCACAAATCCCACAAATGCTTGAGGATTGGAGGCTTGACCTTGATCCTAGCTTCAAACTCTATCTTCTTCTTCAAGTTCTAGAGTGAGAAATATTTGAGAGGATGAACTTTGGGATTCTTTTGGGGTTTTGGAAATAACATCTTGAATAATGAGTTTAAAGGGTTAAAATCACTTATATAGGGGTACTAGACTTAGGCAAAATGACCTCACTTAAAACCAACTTAAACCGGAAAGTCCCAAAATACCCTCACTTGGCAGCTAAACATACTCTATGCACCACATGGAAGGTTGGAACTACATCTAACAACATAAAATGCATTAAACTCAATATTTACTCTTGTTCAAGGAGGAACTTACCATCTCCAACCTAAAAGCATGTTGAACACAACCTCATCGAGCCTATATGCAATCTATACTCAAAGTATAAATCCAAGGAGGAACTCTCAACTCCGAGCTAAGACATGTTCATCAATTCATCCCATGAAGTATTTAGGCAACTCATAATTAATGCACTACCACATGAGGAAAAATCTATCATATAAACTCATTTTCTTTCAAAACACAAGTTTTCACGAACATGCATCACATAAGGAAATCATGGGAACATCTAAAAGACACATGACTTCAAACAAATAGCAAACCATGAAGAACTCATCATCTCAAGCTAGGGGAGGAGTAGAAGGATAAGGGATGAGGATATTGATACATCATAACGGCCTCGGCCTCCTAAGTAGCACCCCCAAGTAAAAGATTCTTTCCTATCACTTTCACGGAAGCAACTCCTGAACATGCCAGTCTAAGATCTCTATCGGGACTTCCTTGTAAGAAAGATTTATCATAAACTCCCTAACCATAAAAATTAGAATCACCTAAAAAACTTGACACCTAGGCACACCATCTTCCCTTATGAGGAGGCCTCAACAGACTTTCTAAGCACCGTTTCTTTCAATTCTACTAAGGTCAGATCAAAGCACTTCTTAACTTTCACTTCTGTCACAAAGGACAATTCTAAGCCAATTTAACCCATTGCATCACTTTTGGTGGGGGTCTACTAACCAATCATATCTAGGTATTATCTAGACACCCTACTACTTACATCATTTATGCCACGGGAGCACTAGTCAAACAAAACGACATTACTACAAAATAATAATGACCATACCGAGTTTTTAAAAAGGCCATTCTCGGAATATCATCAATCTTACAAATGTAAATAGCTCTTTGGAGTTGTTCAACACTTGAAATCTATTTTCCTCACCCTAACTAGGTGGTACATAGAGGCATAACATAAGTACAATCTACGCATCCCAAGGATGACATCAACAAGCACATCTAATCTCATGGCCACAAATAGCATCACAAAAGACAAGATAATAACAGAATCTAAGAAAGCATTAACATCACATAAAAAGTCTCTCAACATACCAGGATCCACATTTGGAGCACACTCTGATTCATCTTTAGCTTGAAGTGCATAAAACTGGTTTTGCCTAGGAGCTTCAGAACAGGAACCACTAGGAGGAATTTGCTTGACCTCTCTTCTTCTAGCCTTTGCCTTTGGATAATTCTTCATTTTGTGACAATTTTCACCACAACTAAAGCAACCCTCTATTCCGGCTAAACACCTACCCTCATGTCTCTTTCCACACCTAGCACAAGTAGGCCATTTTACCTTGCGACTTAGGGTTAGACACCCTATCTTCATTATACCTAGGGTCATAGGAAGAAACTTGTCCGGAATACCTTTGTCGATTCGTAGAGTGACCATGTCCATCAGACCCATCTTGAGAGAACTTATCATCATCCTTTGTAGACATATTTTTCTCCATAGATCTCCCTTTTATCTTCCCCTCTTCAATTTGTTGGGCATGAGTCAAAAGACAAGTAATATTCATGTCATTTATAAGCATTGTCGTATGACACTCTTTCTCTACTACATTGGTCAAACCCGACATAGACTTACTCATTCCCGACCTAGGGTCCACCATTGGAGATGGAGCATATTTTGACAATTGAGTGAACTTAAGAGAATACTCCTTCACACTCACACTTCCTTGACGAACGTTAAGAAACTCATGCACCTTTGCTTCCCTCATCTCTAGGGGAAAGAACCTTTCAAGAAGAGCAGATTTAAACACTTCCCACTCTACGGGACCCGCACCTACCAGCCTTACATCTTTCCATTGATTGTACCACACGTGAGCAACCCCCTTAAGTTAGTAAGAGGCCAATTCCGCCTTTTCTACCTGTGTCACCCCCATAATAGCAAGTACCTTATAGACCTCATCTATAAACTCTTGAGGATTTTCCTCAAGCTTTGACCTATAAAATTCCGGAGGGTTCATCCTCGTGAAGTCCCTCACTCTCGAAGCCGACGTACCCACATGTGGGTTTACAACTTCCCTATTGGCTTGGGCCGTCACAGCTTGATTCGACACTTGAAGAGCCGATCTAAACTCTGCATTTGATACATTCTCAGTCAAAGGGTCAATCGGAGCTTGTGGAGCTTTCGGAGCTTGTGGAGGAGCTTCTTGATCCACATTGTCTTCCTCATTCGTTCTAGAATTTTCCATAGTAGTAGTAATTACCGTATAGACCATCGGGTAAGAATTAAGAGAAAGACCTTATAAAGTAAAACTCTATCGCATCACTTAGAGTAATGAAGAATTGAGATTTCCAAAGCATCCAATAGTTTCTCATTAATAAATGTGTCGCACTTCATACTTACGAACAATAATCTACTAGACGTGATTTTGAGACAGTCTAGAACCATTTTAAACCTTGTGCTCTCATTACCAAGTTTGTAAAAACCCAGGGGAACACCCTAAATGTAACATGGCGTACAAGACCCCGAATGACCCCATACAAGCTACTTAGCTTTCATAACATAAGATAATAGAAATGATGCAGAAATTTAAAACATTTTCAGTACAATCAAAGTCTTTTCATAAAACGAGCGAAAGTCTATTACACATTGTCTCAAACTATCTAAAACATGAACATCTTTGAGACGCACCCCATACAATAGTTTTAAACATAAAAGAAAAACATACGAGCATGGTGGCTATATCCTCGAACACTATGAGGACTCACCTAAGCTTCAATCCTTTCTTCTACTAAGATCCTAGCCACGAGGATGGAAGTCAATATCACCGGACCCTACATTTGATAAGAATGTAGGCAAGAGTATGTGTTAGTACAAAATGTACTAAATATGATAGCTAACATAAATCATTAACATAGGCATAACATAAGAATTAGTCAACATAAGACATAAGCTAAAAGCGTAAGAGATAACAACATACTCATAAGCAAAATCAATGCATATAAGTCACCACGACATATCACCATAGGAGGAGTACTTCTTGGAGCAACCTCAACTCTATGCTTCACTAATCTCACTCCTGAAAGTAGACCACCTTGGGCCATCCTTCAAGCTCATCATCTTTCATTCTCATCACTATCTTATCTTTCATGGACAAAGGAAAGTAACGTCTAGTCATACATATCAAGGAAGGAAACTCTAGCAACAACCCAAGCTAGTCATACATCATAGAAGCATATCTCATATTAAAACATACTTAGGATACTTACTTGAAGTAACCTTAATTCATCATAAACATGCTACTTTGATTAGGGACTAGTAACTCATTAACTCTTGCTATTACCTATGGAAACGTACTTGTTTACTAGTCCAACACAAAACATTACTCATGAATGGTTACGATTAACCAATTCAAGGATATCAAGGAAAAGCACCACATTAGGCTATACCAAGCTATCATGGAAGACATATTCTCATGCAATTCCAAGCTACTCAAGAAAGGGTACTATTTCTCAATCCAAGCTACCAATGAAATTGTTTGGCCTCACCAAGTCATGGTACCATGCAAGCATTCTATTATGCTAGTTCAAGCTAACCATAGAAAGGGTACGATTTCTCAATCCAAGGCTATCCATGACATCTACTACTCAAGCTACCATGCATGGTATTGTCTTACCAAGTCAAGCTATTCATAGAGGGATCTCTCATCACAACTTCAAGCTATCATAGTCAAACATCCTTTGATTCATTTTAGGTGAGCATACCTTTCAACCTAGAATCATTCTATGTGAGAAAACCTTTCACATTATTCATTCTTACATTCATAATTTAGATCATGTGGGTAAATTCCTTCCACAACAATTCTATGTACAATGCAATATTTATAGTATAAGCTTTACTCTAAAAGCCTCAATAATCATAGTTCATCATGCAAGCTTTGCTCTAAAAGCCCTAATGATCATAAGTCATCATTCATGCTTTACTCTCAAAGCAATACATCTCATAAAAATCATCCATGCCTAGCTCTCAAGCGAAGTCTAATCATAATCTCTAATATATGCTTTACTCTTAAGAAATTCTAGTCCCAATTCATCACATAGCACCAATCTCAATAACTACTCATTATGATTCATCATATATACTTTAATCTCAATCTATTCATGTGTATATGCTTGGCTCTCAAGCAATCTACAATACATATCATCAATCTTAGAAGATTACATCTAAATCCTATATTTCCCCTTTCATTGCTTAAGACTCATTAACATCAATTTCATCTTTCTAGGCATGGCTTAGGCATGGGTGCATGTAATTTCATCCTAAGACATGATTTACTAACAATTCAATCATAAATAATTATTATCCACTCAATTGGATCAACATTAATCATAATCCACAACATTGGAAGAAACCCTAACTAGAATTAGGGATTTCTTATTAAAATTAGGGGAATTCTAGGCAATCTACAATATATATCATCAATCTTAGAAGATTACATCTAAATCCTATATTTCCCCTTTCATTGCTTAAGACTCATTAACATCAATTTCATCTTTCTAGGCATGGGTGCATGTAATTTCATCCTAAGACATGATTTACTAACAATTCAATCATAAATAATTATTATCCACTCAATTGGATCAACATTAATCATAATCCACAACATTGGAAGAAACCCTAACTAGAATTAGGGATTTCTTATTAAAATTAGGGGAATTCTAGGCAATCTACAATATATATCATCAATCTTAGAAGATTACATCTAAATCCTATATTTCCCCTTTCATTGCTTAAGACTCATTAACATCAATTTCATCTTTCTAGGCATGGGTGCATGTAATTTCATCCTAAGACATGATTTACTAACAATTCAATCATAAATAATTATTATCCACTCAATTGGATCAACATTAATCATAATCCACAACATTGGAAGAAACCCTAACTAGAATTAGGGATTTCTTATTAAAATTAGGGGAATTCTAGG